>JACCHV010000534.1:0-11381 GCA_018907245.1 Eupristina koningsbergeri
AGAGTAAGCTGCGCGAAAGCGACAGCTCACCCAAGGCCAGACGAATAGGAGAGCCGGGATTCCTGCTCATGCAAAAGATTACGGTTCAGCCGAACTGTTTCCGACCCGCCTAAAAGGGGTGGACTCCCTGCTGCTACTGCCGCATTTTTTCCGCCTCAAGAGACGGCTTCGGTTTCTCATTGGCGGTCCTGAGACCTCCCGACTATACGAACAGCACGAGCGTCGTGCGCCCCGGCCGGAGCCGGTTTACGGGAAGCTACTACTTTGGGCCCACTCCACCACTCTCCCGCCCAGTCAAGCAAGCGTATAGACTTCGTAGGTCAATCTTCGAATCATTGGGTGACCTACCCTCAACTCATGCCCACGTGTCCTCAAAAACCGCCGACTCTTACCCTGAGCTACCTGGGGGACGTTGGTTAGTCGTGAACCCCAAACACGACGTCAAGGAGACTTAACTTTTGGTGACTTAGCAAGCTTTTTCTGCGCTTTTATGCTTTTTCGCTGTAAGCGCTTGAGCTGGGTTTCAAAAAAGCACAGACAGTTAGATTGCTGCAATATCTCACTACATTTTACACGCTCACAAACTTATAGCTGTGGCCTAATTTATCCAGATAGAGGCCATACTTTTGATTCGATGGATTCGGTTTCTTTCTAAACCACTTTCTCGCTTAACGTTTTACACATGCTGCCACAGTAGCAAGTTTGTTCTCGGCTGCAATGGCTGGCTTGTCCAGATAGCACAATGCTTGACACTTGAGGGAGACTTTGGTCACACTAATTTGGCTGCTCACACGTACAGCATTATGCCTGAATATACAAACACCCCTAATTTGCAAGTTGAACATGGAGTCGGCAATAATGTCAATTCAAAAACTATCATATCTTCTAGAGGTACCCTATCTTATAGAGAAAGACTTCATGCCCAACTTGAGAAATCAGCAGGTGGACGCATATTTATGTCACGCACTGTATATACATCAACTAGATAATCTTGACAGCAACATCAACACCACCACACAGACCAATACTATCAAGGCCAAGTTTCGAAAACCTATACGTAAGATCATCATAGCATAAAAACGGAAATCACTCGTGTGACCTATAGAAGCTCACCTATATATGTTGAAAGAAACCATCCATGAGAAGGAGAGGGCAGATCATCAATTAAGCTGCCTTTATAAGCCCATAGACGCTGCCAATAAACCGTCACAGCACACAACGACTCGTTCTCACAACTGCCCGCTCTACTTCGCCAATTATTCACCAAGTTAACGCACAGTATACACCACAGTTAAGACCCGTTTGAACCAAGCATCTTCTCTTCAATTATGCCATGATAACTTGAAGGAGGGGCGTGCTTAGTCAAATGACAAAAGCGTTCGCTTAAAAAAGAACAAGGCGTGCAGTGGAGTTTGGGCCTGCTCCGTGCAGTTGCAGCAGCCGAACAACGCGTGAATTTGAAACAGCAGTGCAAGAAGACTGCTTCGTTTGATTGAATTTCAGCTGAATGTCTCGAGCTGTTCTGCATACTGCGCTGGCTTCGAATTCGATAAAGAATACTTTCAACTCCTTTTGTTTACATGCTTTACGCTGAAGACGGCAACACCAAAGAGACGCTGAGTCTTGCTTCCAAAAGCTGTAATGTGTGTGCGCAGCCAACTTTTCCTGAAGACATCGTAAAAATCACTTCGGATTTGTTACGTCGTTGTAGTGTCTACAGGCTACAAGGCGTGACGAGACGATTCGATAACAAGACTATGGAAATTCGCTGCTCGCTGTGCAAGCAAAGACCGAGCTGATCGAGCTTGTTCATGTTTCTTTGATGAGCCCTCTTCATCTCTCGGTACGACCACGGGTATTCTCTAGACTCAGCAGTTGGCAAGACCCTTGTACAAAGCCGATGCTTGCGTTCATCGCTCGTTTCGCCAGCCTTATTCCCATCTCCATGGTCACTCTGCTTCTCCGCTGTGTTTCGAAGCTGGAGGTGCCAAACCAAACTTTGATTTTTGAGGTGAACTTGTTCGTTGTAATATTTAAAATCGAATTTCCGGAGAGAGGACAAGCAAGCTGTGAAGTTAGAGGTTTGCTATGACTCAAAAACTCCAAATCAAGATTTGATCAAATGGCTCCGTTGTTCGGTGGGAGTTCGTTTGTTCTCTGGGGATACCAAACGATCCTTGCAAAAAGCTAATTAATTAAAAACAGGGATTTTCCGGCGGATAAAAGGGACAAGGCTGTTTTTGTCAGAAATACTGGATTTATCTTTCATTTTACTCCTACATCAGAGACTTCAGTCCGAGGAAAACAGCCCGAAAGTCGCCAGGATTGGCTACTGTCACCAACAAGTACCATCTTGTAGACCGATCGAGGACGTGCTGATTCTATGGGAGAGCTGTATCTAAACTGACCAAAGCGAAGCAGCATGACTTGCTTGCTCGTGCACACCTATCCCGAATAACTGCACAGAGTTTGGTGCAAACCCCGCTGCCAGTCAGCCAAGCACCTTCCTCCTTCAGCAGTCGTGTGTTCAAAATATTAAATTGATGTTCAGTAAGTGCTGGTCGGAAAAGTTCAGCTTTGCAGGAATTAGTTTGGAGACTCAGCATTTTTATTGTGCTCGAAAACCTCGAGGACTCAACGATTCTCTGAAATAGTTAGAGCACAGAGATTTAACAGAGCATGAATGACTCATCCCCTTCGTCATCAAGTAATTCCAGTCAGTGCTGCTCCGATCCACCCGTTCACCGTTAAAAGGCGCTTTCACACCAGCACTTACAAGAAATTCAGACAGCCAAATCAGATCGAAATTTCAATGTCATTCAAATCGCCAGCATCTTCCCAGTCCGAATGAGCCAAGCCACTGCCCGACGAGGCTTGATCGGTGAGTTGGCGTTCCACTTGGAAGTCTGGTTCGGTCTCGGATGGTAGTTGTATTTCGATGCTTTTAGATCGACCTTACCATACGCCTTAATGTCAGAAAAACAGACGTCACGTAGTACCGACAAAGCCCGCCTATCCTCGCTCAGCACATCTCGCGAATGCAACCAGCGAAAGGCGCCGAACCCGACTGAGCACAGCAGAGCGTCCAACAACGAGCCGATATCCCAGGAACTTGACCGAAGAACTCGACACCGTCATTAGATGCTGCAGAGGTCAGAAGTTTGGTCCGAGGGCACGTCGTTGGGCAGAGAAACGCGGCAGAGCTCGCAGGCGCAAGACTGCGGCGATAAACAGGCGGCCGGTAAACGTCGGTACAACGGTTCCATGATATCAGGAGGAGCCGCAGATTTGCCATAAAGTGTCGACCAGTCGACGGCAGCTCCACCTCGAATTCAAACAGTTTCTTACCAGCCAATAAATCTTATCGACATTGCGCCAAGTTTAATCTTACAAGGTTCTTGCCCTCTAACTGCCCAATTTAGCTGGCCGGCTGACGATGCTACTCAGCGCGGAGAGACGGAAACGGCTGCACCAGCAGAACGACGAGGCCGACTCATATATCCGCTACGTCTTCAAGCATTGCAGCATCATCCTCCAACTGCGACGTGACTACCAGTCGAAGACGCGCAAGAGCTAGAGCCGTGTGCTTTCAGTGCTGTCGCATGTTTACAGATTCATTTAAAAAAGGAAAACTCATTTTAGTCGCGCACCTGGGTGGATAACCCAGTGAATTTGAAGTTTTTATGTTTTTACGGCTTTTATAAAACGAGAATAACCGTCCCCATTGTTCGCCGGCTATGGAAACGCGTGGCCTTGACTCTGAAGGATTTTCATTCAGGATTACCGTAAAAAGATCAAACATTATTTTTGGGCGATTGACTCGAATGGAGTTGATGCACAGTGACACTGCTAACAAAAACATTACGACTCAGCAATTACGTTTCAGAACGGTTGTGTTCGAGCCGTTTGCATGAGATCTGTGAATTGACTTTTTGACGAGACCCCACTGCGGGTTAAAAGCACTTCGAGGTGTGCTGGGAGGAGGTCGCGTGGATTTTAGCACCGTTAGAGGCGCGACTTTAGGCTTGTAGATGATCGACGACAGTTCAAGTCTAAGAACGGTTCAGAACCTTCCAGGAGCCCCAGCGCTCGGACAGGGACTGCGTCCGCAGAGGCGTCGTGGAATAGGTGCTCCTAAAGGTGCCGCACCGTTCCAACTCGTTCCGGTTTTATAGCAAGGTCTCCAGGGAATTGTCTTATTTTCTACTTGTTACGAAAACATTGAGAATACCAGATGCGGGAAACTCGCACAAATCGCCGAGATCAACTCCACCAAAACACACGCATCAGAGCTTTCGATTGCGCAATGGGTAATTATCCAGTTGTTGAAAGGCTTTAAAAAGAAGTACGCGCTCATGACTGGTGTCAGAGACCGGTGAAGTGAGCGATTCCGGCTTGTAGGGCCAAATTCAGCAGTTTAAATCTGTCCTCGGTCGTCTAGCGAGCACCTCTCGAAGCCGGACACTTGCGGACTTCCCAGATAGCGTGAGCCGCGTTCCCTCGTTCCCCATCAGCCGACAACAACCTTAACCAACTATTTTAGTTGTTCGTTCTGCATCCAGCTTCGTCCGAATTTCTTTCACAAACAGAACATGCGCTGGCTGGCACTGAGTTTGTTTGCGCTAATCGCCCTTTCGTGCTTGGCGAACGGTAAGAACGAAACTTTGTCCTGGCTTTCCAATGGAAATCAGCTGGCTTTAACGCCCTAAACTGACTCCCTCCCAAGTTGCAATTGCCACTAAAACTGTCCCTCCTGATTGATTTGTTTTCAAACTTGCAGCTTACTACAGGCCAGTCACGGAACATACAAGCCAGGGTAGTCAAAAGCGCTACAAACGTGCCACGCTTTCCACGGAGCACAACAAGACTGACTCTCAGGAAAAGCTCACCGAGGCACAGACAAGCAAGAGTGCCGAAAACAACGCGGAGGAAGAGGAAGCGGCTTCCGAAGGCAAGTCGCAAGCAAAGCGTCAGGAATACACTTCGCAGGAGTCTGCAGCAAGACAAAAGCGCGGTTTGGATGAGCTTTAGTCTTGGGTCTGATGCAAACCGCATTTTCAGATAGCCTAAAAACTGCGTCCCGGAAGTCCGAGTTCCAGCAGCAGCTGGTCAGACAGGAGCGTAGCACAGGTAAGAGTCGGAGCTTCTGCTGCGAGCTCGTTTTCTTAGATGACCAGCAGTTGTCCTCGCAAGAGACTGAAACGAGACAAAAACGCCTAGCAGGTTATTGGTATCCTCCGCCCTAGGTCTTCTCTTTTCAGTGTTCCACAAGTTCGTTCTGAGCAAGCGTCAGAAGCGCGCTGCAGAGAACAAGTCAGCGGAAATCGGTAGTGAGAACGAAGGCGAAAAGACCGAAGATCAGGCAGAGGAGGAAAGCAAGGGAGAAATGAGTGCCGCAGCAGCGACTACAGCAACTACTTCGAGTGGAAAGGCGGAACGCAAGAAGCGAGAAGACGAAATTCCCAGCACCACCGGTTTGTTGTCAGCCAGCCTCAACCTGTACGTTTCAGTTTAGTTAGCACCGAGACGAACAGAAAGCGTCGCAACACCAACGCGTACAAGTTCCACGCCGGCACCAGCACCACGTCCGAAGTGTCTAGCTCCAGCACTGACGCCACGAAAACTCTCCGTGCTTAACTTAACCCTCGATTTTACAGAAGCACCGCTTTAAAACTGTCCCTATGACTTTTTTAAACCACAATACATAAGTTTGGTGAGCATTTATTCAATTCACATCGATCATATTTCCAAATAAATCTGTAAGTTTTCCAAAGTAGCCTTGTTCTATGAATCTTCTCCAACAAGCACTGCATTAGATGACGGCTTTACTCAGAAATACGTTAAATGCACATATGTACTAGCTTTATGCTCTGTAACAATCCACAGCAATCCAGAATTGCTGGTTATTATGAAAGAGTGAGGAGTTTAGGTGCGGGCAATAAATTAAAACTTTGAAATTACATCTGCAAAGACTTAACCGCGCTTTTCAATCGAAATAACTCCAGTGCGGTACAACTTCTCCTCCATGCCTAGCAACAGACGGTCAGCCAGCTCTTTGCCTTGAATGAAGCAGTGGTCTTGATTGGAAACCTCGTATTTCCAGCCACCAAATCTGCCACGCGAGTAGATCGAGTGAGTCTCAAGCACAGAATGTGCTCGGGCTAGCTCAGCATCGCGCTCGATTGTTGGGATCGGATAGCCGTAGGGAAGGCGGATGGAGTAGATGCTCACAATCTGGTCGCGCTTGATAATGGACTTCGTGATAAGACCTTCGACAGCTTTGTGGCGCATTTCCTCCTCGGTAATCTGCAATTGCAAATAAATCAATTAAGACGATCTGGCGAACCGGATCGTCGGGTGTTCGTGCACACTCACACATCACGGACCAGTATTTGTCGTTATCCGGCGTTACTTCGCCGTATCTGGAAAAGAAGGTAACGCGGTAGAAGGGCACCTTGGGGTCGGGAAAGTAGAGCCAGGTGAACTTATCCATTCCTTCCAAGACAGGTCGTTTCAGACCAACACCCACAATGAACACCTAAACAGATCAAGCTCTATCAACGTCGCTAATGTAGCGCTGATTGGGGTCCTCTAGCGTGCAATTCAGGACAAATGCGTGTCCTCGTTGACAAACAGGGTCGATCGGTGAAGGTGTTGATCAGCGCGTCGTCTGTGGATGTGCGTTTTTATTTTCGTTGACTCGTTGTCTTGGAATGTCCACGGAGACGATGCTTAGGTGCGCGATTGCACGCTCGGAGACGGCGAGTCAGTGGGAACAATTTACTGCGGCAAACTTTTCAGCCATCTTCCGCCAGACAGCGCCAGTGCCGTCCGTACTTGGGAAACGGAACACAGCGTTGGGGCCCGCAGCGCGATCAGCTTTCTAAAGAGCTTTTTGAAGGAGATGGATTCCAGCAAGATATCACTGCTTAGGTCTTGCGGGTTCAGTGGCGCACAACTCTTCCAACTTGTCCGGTGCGGGCAGCTTGGCAACTCGGGGCGCGACCCGTTGGGGCGACATCGTGGCCGTGTGAGAACGGTCCAGACTTTAGGCGAGTGTAGGGTTTGAAGAAGAGCAGTTGAGGATGGGCCAGGGACCGGAGAGGCTGAAAATCCATTCCTCGAACGTTAAGCTTGTCGAAGCGAGCCCTCGATCGGAGCTTTGTAACGCTCTTTCAGGTCAGCCAGGCAGATTTCTTTGTACTTCTCAAAAAAAACTGACTTTTGATAATCGGCAAATGCCCTCTACCTCTGGGAATAAAGGCACTGCAAACTGGGCAGGATATGGCACCAGGTGGATGCCTTCCTCGTTAAACAGGTTGTTCATGTCGACAAGGCAGTTACGCTGCAGCTCGTTCCACTCGTCTACTGCCCATCGCGTGGCGTTCTCATAATAAGGGAAGTTGTGGCTGAATGTGATATGACCACCCATATCCCACAAAAAGCCCTGATCGTCGGTGATTGTGCATGAGAGACCACCAGGGATCGGTTCCTTTATTGATACAGGATTATCCTGGCAAGCGACTCGCCTTACCTGCTCTAAGATCAGCAGTTCTACGTTCTTGGCCTCCTCGTTGCCCTCGGCAATCAACTCGTTTAAGCGATAGGCGAACCCCAAACTGGTTGGTGCCGCGCCGATAGCGACCAGACGTATTCTTCCACTAGACATCTTATCAGGTTACTGGTTTGCGGAAAACCGGATCGGCAGCTAAAGCTAGGTGAAATTACGGTTTAGCAAAGTTGTCTTTATAGCAAGTGTAGGATTGGGAAAGTTGGCAGCAAGAGTTTTCCATACAAATCAGCCTGAAAAGAGCGCCTTGCGTCGCTGAGCATCGTTACCAAACAGCCCTATTCCCTTTGCCTTCCCTGCCCCTACTGTCGAAAGGACGCCCAGTTTGATGTCCCCATAGGAGTTGACACGTCTCGGCTGCTTCGGCTATTCGACTTTGTGCCGATCCGAGTTGTCACTCGTATTCGAAATAAATATAAGCATCTTCTAAACCTGCGACAAAAACCCGAAAATAGGCTAGTCCAGTCGTATCCCAATTGACACAAATTTAAAAAGGATGCTTCCGCAAGAGAAAAAGCGCCGGCAAGACAACGCAGAAGCGTCATCACTGACTAAATCTTGGAAAAATCAATCCCTATTTATTGTTACAGATAATTATCAAAGGTCGTTGTCGCTATTCGGTGATTATCATCATTATCACCACAAAGTGCACAAAGTGCACAAGCATGCTGTTGCCGCGGCAAGCAATCCATGGAAAGTAAATGTTGCTGAGATCACTAGAATTGGGGCGATTAATTTTGATTAAACGACGAATGTACGAAATTTTGTTGAGTCAACGTCGAAAGTGTTGGTCAGACGAGACCCCTGACTAGGTATGCAATTGTCTAAGCTCACTTGACCTTTCAGCAACAGCAAGAACGGTCAGGTTTTGCGTCTCAACTTCAGACTACGCCAAAGTGGCAAAGTCCATTATGCAAATTTCGGGAACATCGAAATCGCAGTTTTCACGTGGAGACACTGGCTTCCAGCCGGAGGCTTGCAAGCAGTTCGCTTGTCACCTTCGTGTGTGTAACTTCGTAGTGATTCGTATTGTGTCGTTATGGTAGACCGCAGGGTGTTAGTTAATAAATTGTTGAAGATCATTTGATGTGTGTTTATTTAATCATCATTCAGAACGTAAGAATACGGCAACAAGGAGTCGGGAACCTTGTAGTACGCTGACTGTCCAAGCGTGCGCTCTTAGCTCAACTGCATCGCATTCTCTGACCGCAGAGCAATGTTATCATTCAGTTAAGCCCCATTCGAGTAAATGCCTAGTTTTCGGGTTGCACGCTCAGACTCGGGTCAAGTTGAAACAAATCAAGCATAGAAATGCTCCAACGGGTTCGCTCGCTTTGGTCGTTTGGTCTATAGGGCAAGCGCGGTTTTCTTCGCATTTCTTACTTCTCGACTGGCCGGAAACTTGTCTGGCCATTAGAGCTGAGCTCAAACAAACTGCTAATAAAATAGGTTTCCTGCCGAAGCTGGTGTTGTTCCAGCTCATACATGTCAAACGGAGAGGTGCAGCGAATCGTCCCACCTGATCGGACTGCATCCTTACTCGTTGCCATACAGAGCCAAGCTGGAATGGCAGTCGCGTTCCAAATGTCTGTTTCCAGCCGCGTGACCACACGCATCTTAATATTTTTGTCCTCACTTCTGCTCAGAAACTCAGCCCAAAGAGGCACAACCCGGAGAGTACCAAGGCCGACTACTGTCACTAGTGGATGCTATTTCGTAGGTCGACGGAAGAACGTGCCGTATCCTTGGATGAGTTGCATTCAAGCTAACTGCAAGAAAACAGCTTCACCTGGCTTGGTTGCGCTCATTCATCCGGGCCAACTGCACACAGTCGACTCCGAGCCTTGCCTAGTAAAGCCGACCTTCCTTGACATTTTGCTTCTACGCCTTTATTTAAACACAAACTTCTTGGAAATAGGAACCATGTCTTGCACCTGTAAAAAAAAGACTTGGTGTTTGGTGCACAACAGATTGTTTCTCTTTGGACTTCCTTTGACATCTAAATCCAAATTTTCGAATAAGAGCTAGCTATCGAGAATTCAAAGACTAGAGTGTCTTGGCTGGAGTTCCTGCAAGCTCCGCTCGCGAGCGGTCATTCCAGTTATGCGAGACTAAGTTCTTGGCTAAACGTGAGTTATGGCATCTAGTTGGGTCTGTGTCACCTGCCGATCGCTTGGACGGCTTGTAATCTGCTACGAGGCAACCCCAACTGGAGGAGTTGCTGGTATGATTAGCGTCCCAGTATAGCTCACAATCTCAGGAGAATTTTCGTTCAGCTTTCAGTAGTTTTGTTTTTGTTGATCAGTCGTGCCAGACTACAATCTATGTGTTTACTCACAACTGGATTGCCACTCACCCGCCGTTCTTTGGAGTTGTCACTTGGTGTTCGGTAAGGCAGAGTAATCGCACCAATTTTATGCTGGAAATTCAAATCAAACTGTTTTATTTTGTTGGTTTGTGATTTAAACTTTCTTAAACACCGAATCGTACTTTTTAAAATTTCTTGTTGCTTTGTCTTAGGTTGTAGACTCCCGAAATAGGTTTCGAATGCCCGGTGTAATCTTGTTACTACAAATTGTGTAAATAACCTTCTACAATAGAAACTTGAGCTTTAGTTTCGAGCAGTTCTTTTAATCCGAATATGGGATGTGTGCGATTGGCGGGTAAAAAACGTCGCCTTTCTCCATGAGCGCGCACCGAGCGGCCGTGTTTACATTTAGCATGTTAGCAGGTAGTTTTCATCAAAGATCAAATTGTGACTATTGATTTTTTGCTAGGCAGCAGATTTCACGCAACAAACTCTTCGAAAACGGTTCAAACATCCCGATGACGTCTGGCTTCAGTGTCTCTGCTCACTAATTGACAAACTCATCGGGGCATGCTTGCCAAGTCAGACACTTTATAGCACAAGGGTGTTGTCACGGCGGGATCAACTGTCGAACAAGCGTTGAAGCTTTGTCTGGCTTTTGAAAAGTCGCCGATTAAGAAAAGAACAACATCACTATGCACCCACTCGCTGGAAAGTACCATCCACCAACTCCTGAGCGCCTTGGGAAAATTGCCCCGATATGCTGTTGCTGTTTATTTTCTCCAAATTTGATTGAGGTTATACAATTCTTATCGGTAGTGTTTTTGTGCGAAATCAAGTCCAGTTTGTGGTGTTTACGCTAAACTTGCCCATTCCAATATTCATTTTGAAAGAATTATTACAAAAAGACCATAAAACGAGTTATTCGGACGTAGGTCAATTTGAAATCGACCTACTTCTGGGCTGAAACCTAAATAAGTTGAAGACTGGTAACAACTCGGAAAGTGCCGACTTTGGCTAAAGCTGTCACGTAGAGGTCATGATGCAGCGGCAACATCGCGATTGCAACGAGTTGCAATCTCTTTTCTTGGGGAGTTATTTTTATGGAACACTTTGGGGGCATTATCGCAAAAAATGTCTGTCGATAGTAGCAACTGTAACCTGAACGCAAGTGGGGCAGTGTAGCCAGTTTGGGAAGTTGATTATTAGCCGCTTTTGTTGTAAAAATATGATTACGTCCAGGTAGAGTTACTCAGTTTTTATAGCTGCTCACAATTGTGGTTCTGACCAACTTCTGGCACTGATTGGGCTCGAGAAAGTCGCAAGATCAGCTCTTTTAATGGATCTTCTGGCCAACGCGGAAAGACACGCAAGCCAGCTGCTGAAGTCGTTGGACTCGCACCGAGATCTGCTTGCCGCCGTCAAAGGACTCCGCAATGGCTTGGTGTAAGTTTCCCGCGATTGGCTTCAGTCTTCACCCAAGGCTTTAGTTACGGCACCCGC
>JACCHV010000536.1:0-19191 GCA_018907245.1 Eupristina koningsbergeri
CAAGTGCAATAAATTAGTATTTCGTTTATGGAATTCAAATTGCCATTATTATATGCTAATTTATTATGCACTTGCAGGTGCATTTCGACAATCTCATTTAAATACCAGCTCTATTTTGTTTATATACAAAAAAATTCATTTACAATTTCAGTATTTTCGGACTATATACGTTGTTTTTAAATCCTCAAGTTCATTAAATTAAGATTTTATTGTAGAAATTATAATTGTCATTATTATATGCTAATTTATTATGCACTTGCAGGTGCATTTCGACAATCTCATTTAAATACCAGCTGTCTTTTGTTTATATAGAAGAAAATCCATTTACAATTGCAGTATTTTGGGACTATATACGTTGTTTTTACATCACCAAGTGCACTATATTAAGATTTTATTGTAGAAATTCAAATTGTCATTATTATAGTCAAATATATTATGCACTCACAGGTGCAATTTAACAATCTCATTTAAATACCAGCTGTATTTTGTTTATATAGAAGAAAATACATTTACAATTGCAGTGTTTTGGGATTATATACGATGTTTTTACATCCTCAAGTGCATTAAATTAAGATTTTATTGTAGAAATTAAAATTGTCATTATTATATGCTAATTTATTATGCACTTCCAGGTGCATTTTGACAATCTCATGTATATACCAGCTGTATTTTGTTTATATACCTAAAAATACATTTATAATTTTAGTAGTTTGGTTCTATATACGTTGTTTTTACATCCTCTAGTGCATTAAATTAAGATTTTATTGTACAAAATTAAATTCTCATTATTATATGCTAATTTATTCTGCACTTGCAGGTGCAAATTGACAATCTCATGTAAATACCAGCTGTATTTTGTTTATAAACAAGAAAATCCATTTACAATTTGAGTATTGTGAGACACTATACATTGGTTTTACTTTCTCAAGTGCAATAAATTAGGATTTTATTTAGGGAATTCAAATTGCCATTATTATAAGATAATTTATTCTGCACTTGCAGGTGCATTTCGACAATCTCATTTAAATACCAGCTGTATTTTGTTTATACAGAAGAAAATACATTTACAATTGCAGTGTTTTGGGACTATATACGTTGTTTTTACATCCTCAAGTGCAATAAATTAGTATTTCGTTTATGGAATTCAAATTGCCATTATTATATGCTAATTTATTATGCACTTGCAGGTGCATTTCGACAATCTCATTTAAATACCAGCTGTATTTTGTTTATAAACAAGAAAATCCATTTACAATTGCAGTGTTTTGGGATTATATACGATGTTTTTACATCCTCAAGTGCATTAAATTAAGATTTTATTGTAGAAATTAAAATTGTCATTATTATATGCTAATTTATTATGCACTTCCAGGTGCAAATTGACAATCTCATGTAAATACCAGCTGTATTTTGTTTATAAACAAGAAAATCCATTTACAATTTCAGTATTGTGAGACACTATACATTGGTTTTACTTTCTCAAGTGCAATAAATTAGGATTGTATTTAGGGAATTCAAATTGCCATTATTATAAGATAATTTATTCTGCACATGCAGGTGCATTTTGACAACCTTATGTAAATACCAGCTGTATTTTGTTTATATACAAAAAAATACATTTACAATTTCAGTATTTTGGGACTATATACGTTGTTTTTAAATCCTCAAGTTCATTAAATTAAGATTTTATTGTAGAAATTATAATTGTCATTATTATATGCTAATTTATTATGCACTTGCAGGTGCATTTCGACAATCTCATTTAAATACCAGCTGTCTTTTGTTTATATAGAAGAAAATCCATTTACAATTGCAGTGTTTTGGGATTATATACGATGTTTTTACATCCTCAAGTGCATTAAATTAAGATTTTATTGTAGAAATTAAAATTGTCATTATTATATGCTAATTTATTATGCACTTCCAGGTGCATTTTGACAATCTCATGAATATACCAGCTGTATTTTGTTTATATACCTAAAAATACATTTATAATTTTAGTAGTTTGGTTCTATATACGTTGTTTTTACATCCTCTAGTGCATTAAATTAAGATTTTATTGTACAAAATTAAATTGTCATTATTATATGCTAATTTATTCTGCACTTGCAGGTGCAAATTGACAATCTCATGTAAATACCAGCTGTATTTTGTTTATAAACAAGAAAATCCATTTACAATTTCAGTATTGTGAGACACTATACATTGGTTTTACTTTCTCAAGTGCAATAAATTAGGATTTTATTTAGGGAATTCAAATTGCCATTATTACAAGCTAATTTATTCTGCACTTGCAGGTGCATTTCGACAATCTCATTTAAATACCAGCTGTATTTTGTTTATATAGAAGAAAATACATTTACAATTGCAGTGTTTTGGGACTATATACGTTGTTTTTACATCCTCAAGTGCAATAAATTAGTATTTCGTTTATGGAATTCAAATTGCCATTATTATATGCTAATTTATTATGCACTTGCAGGTGCATTTCGACAATCTCATTTAAATACCAGCTCTATTTTGTTTATATACAAAAAAATTCATTTACAATTTCAGTATTTTCGGACTATATACGTTGTTTTTAAATCCTCAAGTTCATTAAATTAAGATTTTATTGTAGAAATTATAATTGTCATTATTATATGCTAATTTATTATGCACTTGCAGGTGCATTTCGACAATCTCATTTAAATACCAGCTGTCTTTTGTTTATATAGAAGAAAATCCATTTACAATTGCAGTATTTTGGGACTATATACGTTGTTTTTACATCACCAAGTGCACTATATTAAGATTTTATTGTAGAAATTCAAATTGTCATTATTATAGTCAAATTTATTATGCACTCACAGGTGCATTTCGACAATCTCATTTAAATACCAGCTCTATTTTGTTTATATAGAAGAAAATACATTTACAATTGCAGTGTTTTGGGACTATATACGTTGTTTTTAAATCCTCAAGTGCAATAAATTAGGATTTTATTGTAGAAATTAAAATTGTCATTATTATATGCTAATTTCTTATGCACTTACAGGTGGATTTTAACAATCTCATAAAAATACCAGCTCTATTTTGTTTATATACAAGAAAGTCCATTTACAATTGCAGTATTTTGGGACTATATACGTTGTTTTTACATCACCAAGTGCACTATATTAAGATTTTATTGAAGAAATTCAAATTGTCATTATTATAGTCAAATTTATTATGCACTCACAGGTGCAATTTAACAATCTCATTTAAATACTAGCTGTATTTTGTTTATATAGAAGAAAATACATTTACAATTGCAGTGTATTGGGATTATATACGATGTTTTTACATCCTCAAGTGCATTAAATTAAGATTTTATTGTAGAAATTAAAATTGTCATTATTATATGCTAATTTATTATGCACTTCCAGGTGCATTTTGACAAGCTCATGTAAATACCAGCTGTATTTTGTTTATATACCTAAAAATACATTTATAATTTTAGTAGTTTGGTTCTTAATACGTTGTTTTTACATCCTCTAGTGCATTAAATTAAGATTTTATTGTACAAAATTAAATTGTCATTATTATATGCTAATTTATTCTGCACTTGCAGGTGCAAATTGACAATCTCATGTCAATACCAGCTGTATTTTGTTTATAAACAAGAAAATCCATTTACAATTTCAGTATTGTGAGACACTATACATTGGTTTTACTTTCTCAAGTGCAATAAATTAGGATTGTATTTAGGGAATTCAAATTGCCATTATTATAAGATAATTTATTCTGCACTTGCAGGTGCATTTCGACAATCTCATTTAAATACCAGCTGTATTTTGTTTATACAGAAGAAAATACATTTACAATTGCAGTGTTTTGGGACTGTATACGTTGTTTTTACATCCTCAAGTGCAATAAATTAGTATTTCGTTTATGGAATTCAAATTGCCATTATTATATGCTAATTTATTATGCACTTGCAGGTGCATTTCGACAATCTCATTTAAATACCAGCTCTATTTTGTTTATATACAAAAAAATACATTTACAATTTCAGTATTTTGGGACTATATACGTTGTTTTTAAATCCTCAACTTCATTAAATTAAGATTTTATTGTAGAAATTATAATTGTCATTATTATATGCTAATTTATTATGCACTTGCAGGTGCATTTCGACAATCTCATTTAAATACCAGCTGTCTTTTGTTTATATAGAAGAAAATCCATTTACAATTGCAGTGTTTTGGGATTATATACGATGTTTTTACATCCTCAAGTGCATTAAATTAAGATTTTATTGTAGAAATTAAAATTGTCATTATTATATGTTAATTTATTATGCACTTCCAGGTGCATTTTGACAATCTCATGTATATACCAGCTGTATTTTGTTTATATACCTAAAAATACATTTATAATTTTAGTAGTTTGGTTCTATATACGTTGTTTTTACATCCTCTAGTGCATTAAATTAAGATTTTATTGTACAAAATTAAATTGTCATTATTATATGCTAATTTATTCTGCACTTGCAGGTGCAAATTGACAATCTCATGTAAATACCAGCTGTATTTTGTTTATAAACAAGAAAATCCATTTACAATTTGAGTATTGTGAGACACTATACATTGGTTTTACTTTCTCAAGTGCAATAAATTAGGATTTTATTTAGGGAATTCAAAATGCCATTATTATAAGATAATTTATTCTGCACTTGCAGGTGCATTTCGACAATCTCATTTAAATACCAGCTGTATTTTGTTTATATAGAAGAAAATACATTTACAATTGCAGTGTTTTGGGACTATATACGTTGTTTTTACATCCTCAAGTGCAATAAATTAGTATTTCGTTTATGGAATTCAAATTGCCATTATTATATGCTAATTTATTATGCACTTGCAGGTGCATTTCGACAATCTCATTTAAATACCAGCTCTATTTTGTTTATATACAAAAAAATTCATTTACAATTTCAGTATTTTGGGACTATATACGTTGTTTTTAAATCCTCAAGTTCATTAAATTAAGATTTTATTGTAGAAATTATAATTGTCATTATTATATGCTAATTTATTATGCACTTGCAGGTGCAATTTAACAATCTCATTTAAATACCAGCTGTATTTTGTTTATATAGAAGAAAATACATTTACAATTGAAGTGTTTTGGGATTATATACGATGTTTTTACATCCTCAAGTGCATTAAATTAAGATTTTATTGTAGAAATTAAAATTGTCATTATTATATGCTAATTTATTATGCACTTCCAGGTGCATTTTGACAATCTCATGTAAATACCAGCTGTATTTTGTTTATAAACAAGAAAATGCATTTACAATTTCAGTATTGTGAGACACTATACATTGGTTTTACTTTCTCAAGTGCAATAAATTAGGATTTTATTTAGGGAATTCAAATTGCCATTATTATAAGATAATTTATTCTGCACTTGCAGGTGCATTTCGACAATCTCATTTAAATACCAGCTCTATTTTGTTTATATAGAAGAAAATACATTTACAATTGCAGTGTTTTGGGACTATATACGTTGTTTTTAAATCCTCAAGTTCATTAAATTAAGATTTTATTGTAGAAATTATAATTGTCATTATTATATGCTAATTTATTATGCACTTGCAGGTGCATTTCGACAATCTCATTTAAATACCAGCTGTCTTTTGTTTATATAGAAGAAAATCCATTTACAATTGCAGTGTTTTGGGACTATATACGTTGTTTTTACATTCTCAAGTGCATAAAATTAAGATTTTATTGTAGAAATTAAAATTGTCATTATTATATGCTAATTTATTATGCACTTACAGGTGCATTTTGACAATCTTATGAAAATACCAGCTGTATTTTGTTTATATACAAAAATATACATTTATAATTTTAGTAGTTTGGGACTATATACGTTGTTTTTACATCCTCAAGTGCATTAAATTAAGATATTATAGTAGAAATTCAAATTGTCATCATTATATGCTAATTTATTCTGCACTTGCACGTGCATTTCGACAATCTTATGTAAATACCAGCTTTATTTTGTTTACATACAAGAAAATCCATTTACAATTTCAGTATTCTGGGACTATATACGTTGTTTTTACATCCTCAAGTTCATTAAATTAAGATTTTATTGTAGAAATTAAAATTGTCATTATTATATGCTAATTTATTATGCACTTACAGGTGCATTTTGACAACCTTATGTAAATGCCAGCTGTATTTTGTTTACATACAAGAAAATCCATTTACAATTTCAGTATTTTTAGACTATATACGTTGTTTTTACATCCTCAAGTACATTAAATTACGATTTTATTGTAGAAATTCAAATTGTCATTATTATATGCTAATTTATTATGCACTTGCAGGTGCATTTCGACAATCTCATATAAATACCAGCTGTATTTTGTTTATATAGAACAAAATCCATTTACAATTGCAGTGTTTTGGGACTATATACGTTGTTTTTACATCCTCAAGTTAATTAAATTAAGATTTTATTGTAGAAATTAAAATTGTCATTATTATATGCTAATTTATTATGCACTGACAGGTGCATTTTGACAACCTTATGTAAATGCCAGCTGTATTTTGTTTACATACAAGAAAATCCATTTACAATTTCAGTATTTTTAGACTATATACGTTGTTTTTACATCCTCAAGTGCATTAAATTAAGATTTTATTTTAGAAATTCAAATTGTCATTATTATATGCTAATTTATACTGCACTTACAGGTGCAATTTGACAATCTCATTTAAATACCATCTGTATGTTGTTTAAATAGAAGAAAATCTATTTACAATTGCAGTATTTTGGGACTATATACATTGGTTTTACATACTCAAGTTCATTAAATTCAGATTTTATTGTAGAAATTAAAATTGTCATTATTATATGCTAATTTATTATGCACTTGCAGGTGCATTTCGACAATTTCATTTAAATTCCAGCTGTATTTTGTTTATATAGAAGAAAATACATTTACAATTGCAGTGTTTTGGGACTATATACGATGTTTCTACATCCTCAAGTGCATAAAATTAAGATTTTATTGTAGAAATTAAAATTGTCATTATTATATGCTAATTTATTATGCACTTACAGCTGCATTTTGACAACCTTATGTAAATGCTAGCTGTATTTTGTTTACATACAAGAAAATCCATTTACAATTTCAGTATTCTGGGACTATATACGTTGTTTTTTCAACCTCAAGTGCATTAAATTAAGATTTTATTGTAGAAATTCAAATTGTCATTATTATATGCTAATTTATTATGCACTTGCAGGTGCATTTTGGCAATCTCATGTAAATACCAGCTGTATTTTGTTTATATACAAAAAAATACATTTATAATTTTAGTATTTTGGGACTATATACGTTGTTTTTACATCCTCAAGTGCATTAAATTACGATTTTATTGTAGAAATTCAAATTGTCATTATTATATGCTAATTTATTATGCACTTGCAGGTGCATTTCGACAATCTCATTTAAATACCAGCTGTATTTTGTTTATATAGAAGAAAATCCATTTACAATTGCAGTGTTTTGGGACTATATACGTTGTTTTTACATCCTCATGTGCATTAAATTAAGATATTATTGTAGAAATTAAAATTGTCATTATTATATGCTAATTTATTATGCACTTGCAGGTGTATTTTGATAACCTTATGTGAATGCTAGCTGTATTTTGTTTACATAAAAGAAAATCCATTTACAATTTCAGTATTCTGGGAATATATACGTTTTTTTTTACATCCTCAAGTGCATTAAATTAAGATTTTATTGTAGAAATTCAAATTGTCATTATTATATGCTAATTTATTATGCACTTGCAGGTGCATTTTGACAACCTTATGTAAATGCTAGCTGTATTTTGTTTACATACAAGAAAATCCATTTACAATTGCAGTGTTTTGGGACTATATACGATGTTTCTACATCCTCAAGTGCATAAAATTAAGATTTTATTGTAGAAATTAAAATTGTCATTATTATATGGTAATTTATTATGCACTTACAGCTGCATTTTGACAACCTTATGTAAATGCTAGCTGTATTTTGTTTACATACAAGAAAATCCATTTACAATTTTAGTATTTTGGGACTATATACATTGGTTTTACATACTCAAGTTCATTAAATTAAGATTTTATTGTAGAAATTAAAATTGTCATTATTATATGCTAATTTCTTATGCACTTACAGGTGCATTTTAACAATCTCATAAAAATACCAGCTCTATTTTGTTTATATACAAGAAAGTCCATTTACAATTGCAGTATTTTGGGACTATATACGTTGTTTTTACATCCTCAAGTTCATTAAATTAAGATTTTATTGTAGAAATTCAAATTGTCATTATTATATGCTAATTTATTATGCACTTGCAGGTGCATTTTGGCAATCTCATGTAAATACCAGCTGTATTTTGTTTATATACAAAAAAATATATTTATAATTTTAGTATTTTGGGACTATATACGTTGTTTTTACATCCTCAAGTGCATTAAATTACGATTTTATTGTAGAAATTAAAATTGTCATTATTATATGATAATTTATTATGCACTTGCAGGTGCATTTTGACAATCTCATGTATATACCAGCTGTATTTTGTTTATATACCTAAAAATACATTTATAATTTTAGTAGTTTGGTTCTATATACGTTGTTTTTACATCCTCTAGTGCATTAAATTAAGATTTTATTGTACAAAATTAAATTGTCATTATTATATGCTAATTTATTCTGCACTTGCAGGTGCAAATTGACAATCTCATGTAAATACCAGCTGTATTTTGTTTATAAACAAGAAAATCCATTTACAATTTCAGTATTGTGAGACACTATACATTGGTTTTACTTTCTCAAGTGCAATAAATTAGGATTTTATATATGGAATTCAAATTGCCATTATTATATGCTAATTTATTTTGCACTTGCAGGTGCATTTCGACAATCTCATTTAAATACCAGCTCTATTTTGTTTATATACAAAAAAATACATTTACAATTTCAGTATTTTGGGACTATATACGTTGTTTTTAAATCCTCAAGTTCATTAAATTAAAATTTTATTGTAGAAATTATAATTGTCATTATTATATGCTAATTTATTATGCACTTGCAGGTGCATTTTGGCAATCTCATGTAAATACCAGCTGTATTTTGTTTATATACAAAAAAATACATTTATAATTTTAGTATTTTGGGACTATATACGTTGTTTTTACATCCTCAAGTGCATTAAATTACGATTTTATTGTAGAAATTAAAATTGTCATTATAATATGCTAATTTATTATGCACTTGCAGGTGCATTTTGACAACCTTATGTAAATGCTAGCTGTATTTTATTTACATAAAAGAAAATCCATTTACAATTTCAGTATTCTGGGACTATATACGTTGTTTTTACATCCTCAAGTGCATTATATTAAGATTTTATTATAGAAATTCAAATTATCATTATTATATGCTAATTTATTATGCACTTGCAGGTGCAAATTGACAATCTCATTTAAATACCAGCTATATTTTGTTTATAAACAAGAAAATCCAGTTACAATTTCAGTATTGTGAGACTCTATACATTGGTTTTACATTCTCAACTGCAATAAATTAGGGTTTTATATATGGAATTCAAATTGCCATTATTATATGCTAATTTATTTTGCACTTGCAGGTGCATTTCGACAATCTCATTTAAATTCCAGCTGTATTTTGTTTATATAGAAGAAAATACATTTACAATTGCAGTGTTTTGGGACTATATACGATGTTTCTACATCCTCAAGTGCATAAAATTAAGATTTTATTGTAGAAATTAAAATTGTCATTATTATATGCTAATCTATTATGCACTTACAGCTGCATTTTGACAACCTTATGTAAATGCTAGCTGTATTTTGTTTACATACAAGAAAATCTATTTACAATTGCAGTATTTTGGGATTATATACATTGGTTTTACATACTCAAGTTCATTAAATTCAGATTTTATTGTAGAAATTAAAATTGTCATTATTATATGCTAATTTATTATGCACTTGCAGGTGCATTTTGGCAATCTCATGTAAATACCAGCTGTATTTTGTTTATATACAAAAAATACATTTATAATTTTAGTATTTTGGGACTATATACGTTGTTTTTACATCCTCAAGTGTATTAAATTACGATTTTATTGTAGAAATTAAAATTGTCATTATAATATGCTAATTTATTATGCACTGACAGGTGCATTTTGACAACCTTATGTAAATGCCAGCTGTATTTTGTTTACATACAAGAAAATCCATTTACAATTTCAGTATTTTTAGACTATATACGTTGTTTTTACATCCTCAAGTGCATTAAATTAAGATTTTATTTTAGAAATTCAAATTGTCATTATTATATGCTAATTTATACTGCACTTGCAGGTGCAATTTGACAATCTCATTTAAATACCAGCTGTATGTTGTTTAAATAGAAGAAAATCCATTTACAATTGCAGTATTTTGGGACTATATACATTGGTTTTACATCTCAAGTGCATTAAATTAGGATTTCGTTTATGGAATTCAAATTGCCATTATTATATGCTAATTTATTATGCACTTGCAGGTGCATTTTGACAATCACATGTAAATACCAGCTGTATTTTGTTTATATACACAAAAATACATTAACAATTTCAGTATTTTGGGACTATATAGGTTGTTTTTACATCCTCAAGTGCATTAAATTAAGATATTATAGTAGAAATTCAAATTGTCATTATTATATGTAATTCATTATGCACTTCCAGGTGCAAATTGAAAATCTCATTTAAATAACAACTATATTTTGTTTATAAACAAGAAAATCCATTTACAATTTCAGTATTGTGAGACTCTATACATTGGTTTTACATTCTCAAGCGCAATAAATTAGGATTTCGTTTATAGAATTCAAATTGCCATTATTATATGCTAATTTATTATGCACTTGCAGGTGCATTTTGACAATCACATGTAAATACCAGCTGTATATTGTTTATATAGAAGAAAATCTATTTACAATTGCAGTTTTTTGGGACTATATACGTTGTTTTTACATCCTCAAGTTCATTAAATTAGGATTTTATGGTAAAAAATAAATTGCCATTTTTATATGCTAATTTATTATGCACTTGCAGGTGCATTTTGTCAATCACATGTAAATACCAGCTGTATATTATTTATATAGAAGAAAATCCATTTACAATTGCAGTATTTTGGGACTATATACGTTGTTTTTACATCCTCAAGTTCATTAAATTAGGATTTTATGGTAAAAAATAAATTGCCATTATTATATGCTAATTTATTATGCACTTGCAGGTGCATTTTGACAAACTCATGTAAATACCAGCTGTATATTGTTTATATACAAAAAAAACATTAACAATTTCAGAATTTTGGGACTATATAGGTTGTTTTTACATCCTCAAGTGCATTAAATTAATATATTATAGTAGAAATTCAAATTGTCATTATTATATGCTAATTTATTATGCACTTCCAGGTGCATTTTGACAACCTTATGTAAATGCTAGCTGTATTTTGTTTACATACAAGAAAATCCATTTACAATTTCAGTATTCTGGGACTATATACGTTGTTTTTACATCCTCAAGTGCATTAAATTAAGATTTTATTGTAGAAATTCAAATTGTCATTATTTTATGCTAATTTATTATGCACTTGCAGGTGCAAATTGACAATCTCATTTAAATAACAGCTATATTTTGTTTATAAACAAGAAAATCCATTTACAATTTCAGTATTGTGAAACTCTATACATTGCTTTTACATTCTCAAGTGCAATAAATTAGGATTTCGTTTATGGAATTCAAATTGCCATTATTATATGCTAATTTATTCTGCACTTGCAGGTGCATTTTGACAATATCATGTAAATACCAGATGTATTTTGTTTAAATACAAGAAAATCCATTTACAATTTATGTATTTTGGGACTATATAGGTTGTTTTAACATCCTCAAGTGCATTAAATTAAGATATTATAGTAGAAATTCAAATTGTCATTATTACATGCTAATTTATTATGCACTTCCAAGTGCAAATTGACAATCTCATTTAAATAACAGCTATATTTTGTTTATAAACAAGAAAATCCATTTACAATTTCAGTATTGTGAAACTCTATACATTGCTTTTACATTCTCAAGTGCAATAAATTAGGATTTTATTTATGGAATTCAAATTGCCATTATTATATGCTAATTTATTATGCACTTGCAGGTGCATTTTGACAATCTCATGGAAATACCAGCTGTATATTGTTTATATACAAAAAAAAACATTAACAATTTCAGTATTTTGGGACTATATAGGTTGTTTTTACATCCTCAAGTGCATTAAATTAATATATTATAGTAGAAATTCAAATTGTCATTATTATATGCTAATTTATTATGGACTTCCAGGTGCATTTTGACAACCTTATGTAAATGCTAGCTGTATTTTGTTTACATACAAGAAAATCCATTTACAATTTCAGTATTCTGGGACTATATACGTTGTTTTTACATCCTCAAGTGCATTAAATTAAGATTTTATTGTAGAAATTCAAATTGTCATTATTTTATGCTAATTTATTATGCACTTGCAGGTGCATTTCGACAATCTCATGCAAATACCATCTGTATTTTGTTTTTATACAAAAAAATACATTAACAATTTCAGTATTTTGGGAATATATAGGTTGTTTTACATCCTCAAGTTCATTAAATTAGGATATCGTTTATGGAATTCAAATTGCCATTATTATATGCTAATTCATTATGCACTTGCGGGTGCATTTCGACAATCTCATGTAAATACCATCTGTATTTTGTTTTTATACAAAAAAATACATTAACAATTTCAGTATTTTGGGAATATATAGGTTGTTTTTACATCCTCAAGTTCATTAAATTAAGATTTTATTGTAGAAATTCAAATTTTCATTTTTATATGCTAATTTATTATGCACTTGCAGGTGCATTTCGACAATCTCATTTAAATACCAGCTGTAATTTGTTTATATAGAAGAAAATACATTTACAATTGCAGTATTTTGGGACTATATACGTTGTTTTTACATCATCAAGTTCATTAAATTAGGATTTTTTGTAGAAAATAAATTGCCATTATTATATGGTAATTTATTATGCACTTGCAGGAGCATTTTGACAACCTTATGTATATGCCAGCTGTATTTTGTTTATAAACAAGAAAATCCATTTAACATTTCAGTATTGTGAGACTCTATACATTGGTTTTACATTCTCAAGTGCAATAAATTAGGATTTCGTTTATGGAATTCAAATTGCCATTATTATATGCTAATTTATTATGCACTTGCAGGTGCATTTCGACAATCTCATTTAAATGCCAGCTGTATTTTGTTTATATACAAGAAAATCTATTTACAATTTCAGTATTGTGGGACTATATACGTTGTTTTTACATCCTCAAGTGCATTAAATTAAGATTTTATTTTAGAAATTCAAATTGTCATTATTATATGCTAATTTATACTGCACTTGCAGGTGCAATTTGACAATCTCATTTAAATACCAGCTGTATGTTGTTGAAATAGAAGAAAATCCATTTACAATTGCAGTATTTTGGGACTATATACGTTGTTTTTACATCCTCAAGTTCATTAAATTAAGATTTTATTGTAGAAATTCAAATTGTCATTATTATATGCTAATTTATTATGCACTTGCAGGTGCATTTTGACAATCTCATCTAAATACCAGCTGTATTTTGTTTATAAACAAGAAAATCCATTTACAATTTCAGTATTGTTAGACACTATACATAGGTTTTACATTTTCAAATACAATAAATTAGGATTTTATTTATGGAATTCAAATTGCCATTATTATATGCTAATTTATTATGCACTTGCAGGTGTATTTTGACAATCACATGTAAATACCAGCTGTATTTTGTTTATATACACAAAAATACATTAACAATTTCAGCTTTTTGGGACTATATAGGTTGTTTGTACATACTCAAGTGCATTAAATTAAGATATTATAGTAGAAATTCAAATTGTCATTATTATATGCTAATTTATTTTCCGCTTGCAGGTGCAAATTGACAATCTCATGTAAATACCAGCTGTATTTTGTTTATAAACAAGAAAATCCATTTACCATTTCAGTATTGTGAGACTCTATACATTGCTTTTACATTCTCAAGTGCAATAAATTAGGATTTTATTTATGGAATTCAAATTGCCATTATTATATGCTAATTTATTATGCACTTGCAGGTGCAAATTGACAATCTCATTTAAATACCAGCAGTATTTTGTTTATAAACAAGAAAATCCTTTTACCATTTCAGTATTGTGAGACTCTATACATTGGTTTTACATTCTCAAGTGCAATAAATTAGGATTTCGTTTATGGAATTCAAATTGCCATTATTATATGCTAATTTATTATGCACTTGCAGGTGCATTTTGACAATCACATGTAAATACCAGCTGTATTTTGTTTATATACACAAAAATACATTAACAATTTCAGTATTTTGGGACTATATAGGTTGTTTTTACATCCTCAAGTGCATTAAATTAAGATATTATAGTAGAAATTCAAATTGTCATTATTATATGATAATTCATTATGCACTTCCAGGTGCAAATTGAAAATCTCATTTAAATAACAACTATATTTTGTTTATAAACAAGAAAATCCATTTACAATTTCAGTATTGTGAGACTCTATACATTGGTTTTACATTCTCAAGCGCAATAAATTAGGATTTCGTTTATAGAATTCAAATTGCCATTATTATATGCTAATTTATTATGCACTTGCAGGTGCATTTTGACAATCACATGTAAATACCAGCTGTATATTGTTTATATAGAAGAAAATCTATTTACAATTGCAGTTTTTTGGGACTATATACGTTGTTTTTACATCCTCAAGTTCATTAAATTAGGATTTTATGGTAAAAAATAAATTGCCATTTTTATATGCTAATTTATTATGCACTTGCAGGTGCATTTTGTCAATCACATGTAAATACCAGCTGTATATTGTTTATATAGAAGAAAATCCATTTACAATTGCAGTATTTTGGGACTATATACGTTGTTTTTACATCCTCAAGTTCATTAAATTAGGATTTTATGGTAAAAAATAAATTGCCATTATTATATGCTAATTTATTATGCACTTGCAGGTGCATTTTGACAAACTCATGTAAATACCAGCTGTATATTGTTTATATACAAAAAAAACATTAACAATTTCAGAATTTTGGGACTATATAGGTTGTTTTTACATCCTCAAGTGCATTAAATTAATATATTATAGTAGAAATTCAAATTGTCATTATTATATGCTAATTTATTATGCACTTCCAGGTGCATTTTGACAACCTTATGTAAATGCTAGCTGTATTTTGTTTACATACAAGAAAATCCATTTACAATTTCAGTATTCTGGGACTATATACGTTGTTTTTACATCCTCAAGTGCATTAAATTAAGATTTTATTGTAGAAATTCAAATTGTCATTATTATATGCTAATTTATTATGCACTTGCAGGTGCATTTTGACAACCTTATGTAAATGCAGCTGTATTTTGTTTACATACAAGAAAATCCATTTACAATTTCAGTATTTGAGACTATATACGTTGTTTTTACATCTCAAGTGCAATAAATTAGGATTTCGTTTATGGAATTCAAATTGCCATTATTATATGCTAATTTATTCTGCACTTGCAGGTGCATTTTGACAATATCATGTAAATACCAGATGTATTTTGTTTAAATACAAGAAAATCCATTTACAATTTATGTATTTTGGGACTATATAGGTTGTTTTAACATCCTCAAGTGCATTAAATTAAGATATTATAGTAGAAATTCAAATTGTCATTATTACATGCTAATTTATTATGCACTTCCAAGTGCAAATTGACAATCTCATTTAAATAACAGCTATATTTTGTTTATAAACAAGAAAATCCATTTACAATTTCAGTATTGTGAAACTCTATACATTGCTTTTACATTCTCAAGTGCAATAAATTAGGATTTTATTTATGGAATTCAAATTGCCATTATTATATGCTAATTTATTATGCACTTGCAGGTGCATTTTGACAATCTCATGGAAATACCAGCTGTATATTGTTTAATACAAAAAAAAACATTAACAATTTCAGTATTTTGGGACTATATAGGTTGTTTTTACATCCTCAAGTGCATTAAATTAAATATTATAGTAGAAATTCAAATTATTATTATATGCTAATTTATTATGCACTTCCAGGTGCATTTTGACAACCTTATGTAAATGCTAGCTGTATTTTGTTTACATACAAGAAAATCCATTTACAATTTCAGTATTCTGGGACTATATACGTTGTTTTTACATCCTCAAGTGCATTAAATTAAGATTTTATTGTAGAAATTCAAATTGTCATTATTATATGCTAATTTATTATGCACTTGCAGGTGCATTTCGACAATCTCATTTAAATACCAGCTGTATTTTGTTTATATACAAAAAAATCAT
Source organism: Eupristina koningsbergeri (assembly GCA_018907245.1). Classification (NCBI taxonomy): domain Eukaryota; kingdom Metazoa; phylum Arthropoda; class Insecta; order Hymenoptera; family Agaonidae; genus Eupristina; species Eupristina koningsbergeri. The sequence goes on from JACCHV010000536.1 coordinate 16,585, forward strand.
TAACAATTTCAGTATTTTGGGAATATATAGGTTGTTTTACATCCTCAATTCATTAAATTAGGATTTTTATGGAATTCAAATTGCCATTATTATATGCTAATTCATTTGCACTTGCGGGTGCATTTCGACAATCTCATGTAAATACCAGCTGTATTTTGTTTATATACAAAAAAATACATTAACAATTTCAGTATTTTGGGACTATATAGGTTGTTTTTACATCCTCAAGTGCATTAAATTAAGATTTTATTGTAGAAATTCAAATTTTCATTTTTATATGCTAATTTATTATGCACTTGCAGGTGCATTTCGACAATCTCATTTAAATACCAGCTGTAATTTGTTTATATAGAAGAAAATACATTTACAATTGCAGTATTTTGGGACTATATACGTTGTTTTTACATCATCAAGTTCATTAAATTAGGATTTTTTGTAGAAAATAAATTGCCATTATTATATGGTAATTTATTATGCACTTGCAGGAGCATTTTGACAACCTTATGTATATGCCAGCTGTATTTTATTTATAAACAAGAAAATCCATTTAACATTTCAGTATTGTGAGACTCTATACATTGGTTTTACATTCTTAAGTGCAATAAATTAGGATTTCGTTTATGGAATTCAAATTGCCATTATTATATGCTAATTTATTATGCACTTGCAGGTGCATTTCGACAATCTCATTTAAATACCAGCTATATTTTGTTTATAAACAAGAAAATCCATTTACAATTGCAGTGTTTTGGGACTATATACGTTGTTTTTACATCCTCAAGTGCATTAAATTAAGATTTTATTTTAGAAATTAAAATTGTCATTATTATATGCTAATTTATTATGCACTTGCAGGTGCATTTCGACAATCTCATTTAAATAACAGCTGTACGTTGTTTAAATAGAAGAAAATCCATTTACAATTGCGTATTCTGGGACTATATACGTTGTTTTTACATCCTCAAGTTCATTAAATTAAGATTTTATTGTAGTAATTAAAATTGTCATTATTATATGCTAATTTATTATGCACTTGCAGGTGCATTTCGACAATCTCATTTAAATTCCAGCTGTATTTTGTTTATATACAAAAAAATACATTTATAATTTTAGTATTTTGGGACTATATACATTGTTTTTACATCCTCAAGTGCATTAAATTAAGATTTTATTGTAGAAATTCAAATTGTCATTATTATATGCTAATTTATTATGCACTTGCAGGTGCATTTTGACAACCTTATGTAAATGCTAGCTGTATTGTGTTTACATACATGAAAGTCCATTTACAATTTCAGTATTTTGGGACTATATAGGTTGTTTTAACATTCTCAAGTGCATTAAATTAAGATATTATAGTAGATATTCAAATTTGTATTATTATATGTTAATTTATTATGCACTTCCAGGTGCATTTTGACAATCTCATGTAAAGACCAGATGTATTTTGTTTATATACAAAAAAATACATTTATAATTTTAGTATTTTGGGACTATATACGTTGTTTTTACATCCTCAAGTTCATTAAATTAAGATTTTATTGTAGAAATTAAAATTGTCATTATTATATGCTAATTTATTATGCACTTGCAGGTGCATTTTGACAATCTTATGTAAATACCAGCTGTATTTTGTTTATATACAAAAAAATACATTTATAATTTTAGTATTTTGGGACTATATACGTTGTTTTTACATCCTCAAGTGCATTAAATTAAGATTTTATTGTAGAAATTCAAATTGTCATTATTATATGCTAATTATTATGCACTTGCAGGTGCATTTCGACAATCTCATTTAAATACCAGCTTATTTTGTTTATATAGAAGAAAATACATTTACAATTTCAGTATTCTGGGACTATATACGTTGTTTTTACATCCTCAAGTGCATTAAATTAAGATTTTATTGTAGAAATTAAAATTGTCGATATTATATGCTAATTTATTATGCACTTGCAGGTGCATTTCGACAATTATATGCTAATTTATTATGCACTTGCAGGTGCATTTCGACAATCTCATTTAAATACCAGCTGTATGTTGTTTAAATAGAAGAAAATACATGTACAATTGCAGTATTTTGGGACTATATACATTGGTTTTACATCGTCAAGTGCATTAAATTAAGATTTTATTGTAGAAATTAAAATTGTCATTATTATATGCTAATTTATTATGCACTTGCAGGTGCATTTTGACAATCTCATGTAAATACCAGCTGTATTTTGTTTATAAACAAGAAAATCCATTTACAATTTCAGTATTGTGAGACTCTATACATTGCTTTTACATTCTCAAGTGCAATAAATTAGGATTTTATTTATGGAATTCAAATTGCCATTATTATATGCTAATTTATTATGCACTTGCAGGTGCATTTTGACAATCTCATGTAAATACCAGCTGTATTTTGTTTATATACAAAAAAATACATTAACAATTTCAGTATTTTGGGACTATATAGGTTGTTTTTACATCCTCAAGTGCATTAAATTAATATATTATAGTAGAAATTCAAATTGTCATTATTATATGCTAATTTATTATGCACTTGCAGGTGCATTTTGACAATATCATGTAAATACCAGCTGTATTTTGTTTATA
>JACCHV010000538.1:0-15880 GCA_018907245.1 Eupristina koningsbergeri
TGCGTTCGCGAAAAAAGCTACAAGCCATGTCGCGCTTAACAGGGGTATTAATGTTACCGTAGGCTGTTGGATGATCGTAAATTCTCATAAGAAACAAGAATGTTAAACCATCTATAAAAGTGTCCGATCTTGAACAATGTCGTTGCTTATAAAGCGACTGTGAAAGAAGATAAGCAAGGTTTAAGATAACTTTCGATTTAGCTTATTTTTGTAAACGAAGGAAGAGTTAGTGAACAAAGTTTGCACTGTTGTTAGTGACTTGCCCAAGATTGCTGTTGGTTTCGATTTGCTTGCAATTATGATATTCTATTTTCAAAGCCAAATAATTTTATTGATAGCACAAAAGTGCTGACAATAAACGTTTGTTAAAAGAATATATCAACCAAGCAGAAATTCTTGGCTTTTGATATTGTGCGAAAGCAAAATTATCGATTGTGTTGTGTCTTATCCTTAACTGACAACAAGCTCGACTAACTGTTATTGACTCACAAGTAGAAGATTGTTTATTTGGCTTTCACTCTCGTGAACAGTGACCCACCCGTCGCAAAACTCGCTCACGAAAATCCGCTCGGTAGCCTACTGAGGTTTTCCACTTGAGACAATCTCACCGTTTCCGCAATATACAACAGATTGTACTGATCAAATTTAAAGGTTTTATTGTCACAATTTATATATATAAGAACATAGCGAAACCCAAAAAAACAACTGCTTTTTTTAAAATGCCGATAAACGTCGATATGCTTGTCGCAAGAAGTCCGCGTTTCTCGCGCACTCAAAAATACACCAGAAGTCAACATCTTCTTCATATTTTTTAAATAAATAAATAAAATATTTATTTATAACCTGTTTATAATTCTTTTCATAATTCCAAAACCAAATAATTTTGCTTGTGTTCTGCTTTGTTTTCAAAATTGAAAGCATTGGCGATTGAAGGTGGATTATAGAAAATTCTTGTTAGTTGCAACAAGTTTAAGAAGCCGTTTTTTTCTGGTTAACCACAAAAACTCGCTTATATTGTTATTTCATAGCCGCATTCTTCGTTTTCTATGAAAGTATTGTTGCTTTGATACTTGCTCCTGAAATCACAACTTTTATTTTAAGATCAGTGTCGATAAAAAAAAAAGCAACGTTTTAACGGATAAGCATGGTTAACCATAGCTATCAGAATTTATAACATCAGATGATTCTACTTGAAGACTTTTAGTGCAGTAGAGAATAAATCTTAGTATTCGACAAATTGTATTTTTGAGTCGTTGTTGTTGTATTGAATTTTAATTATTGTCGCTTGCTGATCCGACTGGACTTTAACTTAAAGTTTTAATATAATCGCATAGAAACTGATGAGTGTAAGAGCACAGCAAGCGTGATTTGAAATCCGTACTATTTGAATTGTGGCGATTTGAACCTGCTGAGATCTTCTCGCGAAAAACACGCTAGCGAAACTTTTTGAACTGGCAAAGAAAGATCAGTTTAGTTGCTAACATTTTTATTTTTCCGAACACAAGGTTCTTGCTCTACTTATTAGTCGTCAATTGTTATTATACGAAACGATGAGAATGTTCATTGAGTTTTGAAATTTGTAAAAAAAAAAGTAATTTATTAAAAGTGCAAAACTTTTTATGCAATCATCTTTGTTATAATTTGAACTATCATTTTGCCAAACATTTTTTCTATTTTAAATTTAAAAAAAAAACAAAGTTTTCTGATAATTGCTGCAATTCGAGTTTGGCTACAGCGTGAACGAAATTAAAGATTATAGCAACGAAGTTCAAGAAGCCGAAACTGTATCCAGATCCATTGCTTATCAATGGTTTACAATGCTCAAAAAAATTCAGTCGATACTGATGACAAAAAAGGTTCGCACGTTTTAGAAAAATTGATCAAGCTGTTGTTGTCACAATTGTTGACAAGCATTCTCTGATGACTGCGCTCATGCTAGCCGACAATTTTGGTTGTGATCATTCGGCAATGCACGAGATATGGAAGGCTGCAAGTAAAGTTCTTTAAGTTATTTAATGTAACTTTTGTTAAACAAAAAGCGGCTCAAAAGTCGCTGAGTGCTCAAGAAATTCGGAGGCCCAAAAGCGAAAGCGAGTGAAGATTATAAGCAGGCTGTTCGTAGACATCACCAAGCGTTGTTTCCAAAACATATTGCGATCAGCCATTAAAAATTTACTTTATTTGCAAATTGTGGGCGTCGTGGCGAATGAAGATCGTTCGACCAGAAGCGTCAACAAACGTACAGAAACAACTTTTGGAACCGAAGAGCGATACTTCGTACGTGACAAAATCCGGCGAAACCATTTTTTAAAAAGCTTATCAAGCTAGGACATAATGTTAAGTCGACTGTATGTTGTAAACAACTCGAAAAAGCACACTGCACTCCTAGAACTTATCAAACATCAGTGATTTGCATTGACGACTATGTGTGGTCGATACAGCGAAGAAAACACTGCAGAAGATAAGACTTAGAATCGGAACATTGAAAGCTTCCGCGTACAGCCTAATCATAGCGCCAAACGACTCTTACTTATTACGAGTATTAGAGCACTGATTGCGTGCAAAATGATAAGAACGCATGAAAAAAAAAATTCGTCTACAAAATTCTTCTTTTCAAAGAATCAAAACTAATATTGCCGGAGTATCCATAAGCTTAAGCAACACGACAAATAATTACCAGCAATAATGACGACTATTTCGATTGCTAATTGCTTAACTTTTTGGTTAGATCTTACATTGATACAATGTTAATTTTAAACGCTAGTTTCAAAACTTAGTCGACAACATAATATTATTTACCCTATTTTTTGTAAAGTAAGTGACTTTATATTATGAATTGCTTCTATTTGGCATTTGAAACCCAACAATACTTATTTGCAGGAATATTCCAACAATTTTAATATTTATTTCAATTGTGCTCATTCAAACGTTTGCGTTTTTACCTTAAAGCTACAGAGTATCTCAGTGGAAGTTGATGCATAAATTTGTGACTTTTGAGAGAAATCAATCGAAATTGTACGTCGATCGACAACTTGTAATGTCGCGATTGGAACCCATGAGATTCTCGACACAAAGTACGTGAGAGCGAAAGTGGGGAGAGAGAGTTATTAGTTGAGTTGTTAAAATTTAGTGTTTACTGTCTTAGTTGACAGTAAAAGGATTTGTTTTATTAGTGAATTAGATCTATGGATAAGCATGTTGGAGGTAGGTCCAATTCCGTGATTGGATTGAGCAGCAACAGGGATCTCTAGCTCTTCAATATATTGAGCCAGAGAATTCAGTTTGATACGAATCATGACAGAACAGAGCAACAAAAACCGTGTAAGCGCTACGCGTTGTTTTTAAAAAGTGTTGATTTTTTAATCAAAATTGCAATTTTTTTATAAGTATAATAATTGCTTGACCAATCATAACAAACGTAACCCAAACAGCAGTCAAAATGCTTCGCTATTAAAAAAACTTACTTGTTTTTTTCAAAAATTAAACTAAATCTTAGTCTTGTCTGGATCGTAACAGTCTAAATTATGAAGTGTAAACAACGATAGGCATCTATCCATTAGAGCACGACTCCAGACGAAACAGTGAGTCAGAAGCAGTTTTCAGGTGTTCAATTTTTAAAATTTTACGTTATCTTTAAGGATGAAGAGAGTTTTGGCTTAGTCAGACCAAATAACTTTAGTAGTTATTGGCATAATTTGCGTAAAGAAGCACTTTATTTTTGATGTCGAAATTTCGGTGCTAGATCGGTTATAGCAAACTCTAAAAGGTCATTTTAATTTATCGTTTCTTTAAGGGTATGAGTTGCATTTTGTTTAAACGGCAAGGTGACTCTGGAGTTTGTTAAATCAGAAATTAATAGTTAACATTGTATGAGTTCTAAAAAAATACTTGTGGTCATTTCAAGCAAATTAACGATACATTTATTAGCAAAAAAATTCCTTAAATTACAGAAATAGCGAACTTGTCGTTGGTTTAACGCCAAGAGCATTATTTTCTTTTGGACTGGTAAATTTGCTTTTTTTTATCTGAATCTGATAGAAAACATAAGGCTGCAACTTGTGTGCGCATGGTCCACGGCTAAAATAAGCAGTTTGAGGTAGTTGAACAACTTAAAGAGACAATTTTAGAAGCCTGGTAAGATATCGCTGTTAAAGCTCTTCTAAAATATGTTAAATCTATGTCGAACCGACTATCTTCAACTTCTAAATTCAATGGCAATGCTATTAATTATTAATTAGTCTTTGTTTGTTGTTATAGTATTAAATGTTAAACATTAAAACATGCAGTTGTGCATACAATAATAAAAAATTGCCAAAAACTGTTACAAAAGTTTTTGAATGTTTTAAATTTTTTGTTCAACGATCATTTTGAATATAAACTATTACCAACCTTATTCTCAATCTTTAAATTAGGTGCGCAATACATTACCGATGCACCATCAGAGTCTAAACCAAGAAATGATGACACGAAGGGTGGTGGAATGCGAAATTGGAAGTTCTTTATGAAGAAACCAATTTCATTACAAACGGTTTTCTCGCAAGACCTTTGTAGCAAGAGTTTCTGCTAATAGTTCTTTTTCGTGGAGCTGAAAGATAGTTAATCAATAAGTTTTTTTCATTATCCGTAAGTGTTGATTATGTATCTTAAAAAATGAAAGGGGATATACAAGTGTTAATAAGGCGCAAATCTATAAGAATGCAGCAGACATGATGTCGACAGCGAGAGAAATATAGCAACATTGTCATCCGAACAAGATTAGTGAAAAAATCTGGAAAAATATTTGGGCTGTCCTTAAAGGAGAGAATTTGACCTGTCAATGAGTGGCAAGTACTTTGAAAACTGGTCAGGAACAAACGAATAGATGAGAACGGCGATTTTATATCTTTTTTCGGAAAGCTACTAAAATCCGCTACTAAAACGCGAGGCACGAGAAGTAGGAAGAATTTACTACATTAGATAAAAATCAAATTTACTCTTTAAACACAAAACAAAACCAAAGCTAATATCCAGAACTAAGACTTACTCGACTCTTGGCTGCTTTTAAAGCAATACCACAGGCTACTTTAAAATGCTCTACTCGAGACTTGCCCGATTACAAACCAGCAATAACAGCCGGAAACAGTGTTATTACATTAACAAGAATATGTCTGAGTAGGATGTATGGAGTTTTTAATATAGCTTAAGCTTTTAAAACATAATGCAATAAATAAATATAGACGGCAGAGTGAATCAGTAATAATAAAATTTTAAAAAATTAAAAAATTGAAAATAACAAGAAATCACTCCGCTTCAAGCACCTTTTCGCTCCAAAACCATCAATTTTGGTTTTCATGTAACAGAGTATTTGACTTGAAACTTTATATTACTTTTTACTGAATAATAAAGTGTTTTCAAGCATTTGTTGGAAGAACATTTATTAACAAAATAAATTAAGTGTTGTCTGTTAAATTTTAAAAAATAAATTTTAAATTAAAAATTTTGGTATTATTTAACTACATCGAAGTTGCATATTGTTTAATAGTCGTGCTAAAAATCAACAGCAATGGTTTGATGAATTTTTAAAATTACAAATTTTGAACTATGAAATTAAAAAATTTTTAGTCAAAACTGGGCTTATTTCGACAACAACTGTAAGTTTTATTTGTTTATCAGCAATAATTTTATTACAAAACATTGTAGAAAATTTAATCAGAAATAAATGATAAATGTAATAAGGAGAATTATATCAAAGTTAACTAAAAAAGCAAAATTAGGTAAGGCAGTAATGAAAGCGGAAATCGACGTTGTTGTAAGAGTGGTTACGGTCAGTTTCTACTTTACAAGCACTTTATCGTTCCTTCGGTCGACCCCTACTTTTTGCTGAAAAAAATGGATGTTTGAATTCACTAAATATAAAGTTTGAATTTTTAGTTAAAAAATGAAATTTGTCTCCAAGTCGGTACCAAGCGTCGTTTTATGAACATAGTGTCTCCAATCTCTTCCAAAATAGACTCGATTGCTGATTGTGCCTCTTTCATGATCTGATCGGAAGTGTGGAGTGCTTCTTCCAAAATATGAAAAGCTGAGCGTCTAGCTTCGCCAACAATGCGCTGTGCTGCCGTACGTGCTTCAATTACAGCTCGTTCGGCGACTAGAGGCTGCAAAGTTGTTGATGTAGACTTCGCAATAACTGTTGAAGTCGTGTTTCGTGGACGTCCAATATGCTTGTGTACTTTCAAAGTCAACGCTGACGGCGGGGCTAGATGAGCGAGAGTTAGGCGGTGAGAGGTGCTAGAAGCAAGCAATTACTTACCAGTAGTAATGCACTGGATGTACTTGCGCTTTTGCAGCTTTGCGTCAGAGACAATAGATTTGGGTATTTTTGATTTCCATTTCTTTTGCTCTATAGCAAATGAAAAGTTAATTTAAATCATAAGACGCGATCAATTTCATGCACCATTGCAGCAGTAAATAATTGCGTCAAAATTGGCCAATAAGTGTAATACTTATGATTGAACACAAACTGATTTGTTTTGTTGTTGTAAAATCGAATTAGTTATTCAGTGAGTTGTAAGCAAGTGCGAGTGTGCGACGTTTGATTTAGGCTTACCTTCAACTTGTTCTCCCACAATTTTTGGAGAGTAAAGACGTGAGCGACCCCGACTTGGAGAAAAAAGTTTTTAGTTTTAGTAATTTTTAAAAAAATAAAGTTATCTTTATGCAATTGGTTGAAAACTCACATTTTTAGTGATGCAGGCTTCTTTGGCTTTTTTTGCAAAGACTTTTTTTTTGTAATCGTCTTTTTGCTGGCTGACTTCTTGGGCGACTTTTTAAGCGGAGACGCTCGAGAAATGGCAGCTTGAATGATGGATTCTTCTTTAGGACTTAACGGCGTTGAGGCAATGGCTTTTTCAGGTGAAACTAAAAAATCAAAGTTATTAATTAGAGTCTTTTTAAAGCTTACCTTTTTTAACTGGCGGCTTTTTAGCTGTGACTTTCTTAACTAGAGACTTTTTAGCTAAAATTTTAAATTCAAAATTAGGTTCTTAAATAAACTACGTTTTGTAGTCTTAGTTTTTTTAAGTGAAACAGGTTTTGGAGATGAAATGGAAGCAGTAGTCTTCTTTATGTTCTTTTTCTTTGGCGATGCTTTCTTGTCGGCTGGCTTCTTGACTGCTTTAGGCTTGGTGATTCGGCCTAAAAGTTTTCAAATTAGAAAAATTATTTATGCTTGATGAATTTGCCAAATTTGGCAATTACATACTGAAAAGCTAAACTAAAAAACTACATTTAATTTAATTAGTTTTTTAGCAAAACTTTATTAAGCTTTAACCCAACAAAAAACAAGCACAACCCCACTTTTTTGTAAATTTTTTACGAGTCTTAGAGCTCTTAAAGCTGTTGTTTCGTGATTACGGGCGAAAATTGTTTAATTTTAGAGTTAACCCTAGCTTTGTTATCACAAAGTATTTAAAATTTGGCACAATTACAGTATTAAAATTTTTAAGTTTTTATGAACAACTACCTTTACCACTTTCAATTTCGTCGCTTTGGGACTCTTTGGTGGTGACGCTTTAGAAGTTGATAGTGCGAGGATCGCCGATGGTGATAGTGGTGCAGCTATAGCGACCTCAGGCTTCTTGGCAAAAGCCTTCTTTGGCACAGCTTTTTTCTTCGGCGACGTGGTTTTTTTCGATGCGCGTGCAACCATTGCACTTAATTTTACAATCAAGGTAACAAAATTAACAAGTAATAAGGGGACTAAAAATCAAGAAAAGTTGCCGAAGCAAGCGCGATAAACGTGTATTGATGAGAATGGCACGTAAAATCTAATGCGGTGATTGGAATTTAAAAGAAAAAAAGACGCGCGCTCGCCGGCGTTAAACGCGCATTCGAGTGAAAGAAAGGAAAACGGAGACGCTCCAACAAAAATGTCCAGCATTTGTTGGCGATGACGCTCACCAACCGCCGTCTCGGCGCTCACAGCGCCAGCGATTTGCATTGCGTCTGCTGGTCACTTCCCCCTCTTCGTCTATTTTTCAGTCGACAACGCTTATCCCGCCAGAATTATTGCGAGTGGCCGCTCGGGTGCTCGCGCCTGCTTTGATTCTGTTTACTCGCATTTGTTTGTGCTGTCGTTGCACATTGAAAGTGCGAGCAATGAAGGTCTTTTGCAAGGTCTATAATTATATGTTTGCAAAATAAAGCAACATAAACATTAAATTTTGGAGGATATAGAAGCAGATTCAAAGCAATGTTATGGCAGCAAATGCGAGCTGTGTGTGACTTTAGCGTTGCTTGTGTAATTGCAAATTTGAAACTTAGAGTTGCAGCTGGTTTAAAGTTATAACAAAAACTGACAACAATAATTGAAAAGCTTGACGATTGACGTCTTGGTGAGCTTAAGCAAAAAAGCAAGCTTTAGAAAATGGGTTTCAACTTTAATCAAAATAAAAAGAAATGTTATTAAACTAAAATTGAATTGCTATTAACTTGCTTTTAACTAAAGGCGGAATTTTAAACAGTTAATTTAATAGTCTAGAAATAAAGAATAAATGTGAATTATCTAATTCCTCGCTTCCACCTGCAAATTTTGTAGGTTTTAAATTTCGGAATTAGAATAGCCAATTAGTTCATGATTGAAACACTTAGTTGTTTAACTATTTCAATTGCTGCGATGATTTAGATCCATCGAATTTTGTGCTTGGTTTTTAAACCTCGCTAAAATCGATTTTCAATGAGATATTTTTATCTCCAAACTCATGGCCAACATAAATCAGAGTCGAGAACCGGCCACTCATACGTGTCAACAAGCAGGAACGGCCCCATAAAACTTTGTGAAATCTCTTATTCACTCGTAAAAAATAATTAATTTTTTGTTGCAAAACTTCGCCCATTTCAGCCCAATTAATTTTGTTGAATTGGATTGAAAAAATTTCTGAAATTGATTTGTTAAATTCAGTGTGTGTGACTAAATGAGTTAAGAGTAAAGATATTTTTTGAGCTTTGTGCAATATTATCGTCGGTACTTTTTGGCCGAGAAACAAATGTTAGGTTTTACCAAAAAAAGCGTAAGTTTGATTAATTGCATGTCGAAACGGATTGAAAAGTTTGATCATTTTAGAGATTGTTTAAGTTTTGACTTTTGCTCGATTTTAGGTTTTTTCACGATTATAAGTTTGCATTCATTCAAACTTAACCTTAAAAACCGATTGTTCTTGTCAAATTTTGCGATTTTTAAGACGTCGTATCGCTAAGTCTGAAACAAAATGATCGCGAAATTAGGCAAAGTTTAATCTTTTGTTGTCCATTCCACAAGCGCCAACTCAGGCATTAAAGTCTTGGGAATCTAACGTTCAATTCTTTTGTTGAACTGTCTACAAAGTTTTGTCCAACTTTTGATTAGTCAGAATCAGAGGTAAGCCAGAAAGCTTTGTTGAGAGTTTGATGGCGACTTGGCTACAACGCATTTTTTTAGAGCTTAAACGGTTTTCACTACTAAAAATGTTAGGGATAAATTCTATCAACTTTAATTTTTATAATTTGACTAAATACCAAAGATGTCGTACATATTACTTAACTGATTACTTTTTGAAAAGTTACGTGCAAATTAAATTTTTGAGTTTGCAAACTAAAAAATGTTGATTTTTTAAATTTAAAAACAGATAACCAACATTATCAACAAGTAAGAAGACAGACGTTTAGCCTTCAAAACCCTTGGCCATTCAGGCAACAACCAAAACTTTTTGAGTATCAAATTTCAAACGTTAGAAATCAACCTTAAACCTGAAAATGTGTCTGCTGTCTTGCAATCACGATGGTCAATTTCAGTTTTAAATTGTCTGCTTTTAAAAAGCTTAATGATCTTCAAAAGTATATTGTTTTTTATTAATGGCTAAATTAAAGCCATGTGTCAGTTGTTAAGGGTCAAAGTTAGTGTGACTTGATGTGTGTGGTCATTTTCAAATTGGGCAACAACTCATTTGTTATTCAGAGTTTTAGATCAAGTGACCCTATTTAACTTTCTCTCTGCGTCGTTTTATCTTTTCGCCGATTTGCTTCTGATTTTTTACCTTCAGATTTAGTCCATATCTATCAAAAATCAAAACTTATTCGCAAAGAAAGTATTAAAACAGTATTGATTTTTATGTAACTTTTTGCTCGTCTCAAGATTTCAAAACAAAAATTAAAAAATCAGGTTAAAAAGTCAATTAGCGAGATCGATTAGACTACTTTAAAGTTTCCCGGCTTGTTTTACTTTTCTAGATTTGCATAAAAATCGACAATTTCTAATTAGGAAATATTTTGAAGCGCGCTTGTTGCAATTTAAAAAACAAGCTTAGAGTTTGAGCTTCATGTTAAGATTTTGGCTGAAGTTAGAATCAAAGTATAGGAATAAGCAGCCAGTAAGTTATATAAGAACCTGTAGATTCCTTACCATGCAAAAAACCCTTTCAAAACAATTCGAAATTTCTTTCATTTACCGAATCGTTTAATTCTGTGTATTGAAGAATAGATTGAGATACTGAAAAGCAAATTGTTTCATTAAAATTTAGAATTTCTCTGCGGCTAAAATTAACATTACGCTCAGTCAAAGCAATTAACAGAGTTTTCGCGAACCTGATTTTGACTCCAAAGTTGAAGTTAGCTTTCAACAATTGCGTAAGCTAAATAAAGGTAAATTCGAAAAAGTAAAGCTTAATTTTTGATACTATGATGTTTTTCAAGAATATCCACACTCTTCCTCTCCTATATTGCAAGTTGAGCTTGAAGTTAATAATAGTGTTAATTTAAAAATTATCTTCTCTTATGCATAATTTTGCAACAGGCTATTCTAGTCAAAAAAGATTTGTTTCAATTTTAAAGTGTCTACAGTTTTTTCTTTAGACCAGTTTTTGAAAGCTTTTTTAATATAAACTTCTACATGTCTTAATGTTCAACATTTATTTTCACTTCTGTAAAAAAGTTAAAAAAATTGTTGATGCCAATAACATTGTGATTGCAGTTAGTAAATTAAAAAAGCTGACTTAGAATCGATTCAAACAGTCGAGAAATTTTTCAGCGGTAAAACGTGGCCAAGCTTCTGTAATTGTCTTTTAAAATTGTTTAAGTGTTTTTAAATTGCTTCTTTTTGGCGTAAATTACGTGTGCAAGAGATCCTCATGTTTTTCATCAGATTCAGATTAAGCGAGCGGACGGCTCAGCTCAAAAGAGCGATACAATTGTCATCAAATCAGCGACGAGTTTAGAGACTTGTGTGAATTGAGGCATTGTCTTGTTGATAAATGGATTGTTAATTAGTGCAAAATTGTCACAAGTGTTTGTTCGAAACTCTTGCATAATCTGCCCTTTGTGATATAAAAAATATTGAGGCTCCCTTGTCAGTTAGACTAAACGCAACTCAATTTTAAAAATATTATAACTTTAGATGATCTTTTTGATCTATCATGAACAATTTACCATTAGAATTTGAATGTAAAAGTAGGGTAGTTCTCTGCGCAAGGCATATCAAAAGCCAGTGAAGCCATCCGTAGCATCTAAGTTGAAAATCTCGCCATTAAAAATGACCCACAAATCAAAAGATCAGAACTTCCAAAAACGGTCTTCAACTTGCCTTGCTTTATCTAGAATCATGTTCCAGCGAACGAATTCAAGTCGTCCAGTTTTGTACTCTAACTTCAGCTTTGGAATTTTATTGTCTTTGTTCGAGTGTCTGGATTACGGTGGATTGTCTTTTGAATAAATGCCTTCTACCCTCTAACTAATAGCATGCTCCTCACATTTGCCTAACTTCTTTGGCTGTTCTCTGCGTTCTTTCTTGTCACAACTGTGCAGTCCGGAGGCGAACATGTGAATACAGCTTCTTGACCGTCTCAATCTTTGCGATTTCTCCATAACTTAAAACAGCATTGTTATATGCTTTGTTCGCTCTTTTTGTCTTGTGCGCGACCTCTTTCATGTGGCATGGTACTAAAATACCAAAAAAAAATCAGTAAAAACAGTTAAAACCTGTAGGAATGTTTATATTGATGCAACAAAACCCAAAATCGACCCAGCAGAAAGCTTTTTAGACACTAAATTAAAATTTTTTTAATTAGAATATCGTTTTAGAGCAGTCTCGGCAGGTGGGATAGTTGTAGAATCAGAGTTATTATCAACTCCATGCTCAAATCGCAAAATCAAGAAATATGTACATGTAAATGAATTACAGTGCAGTACTGCTCAATCCCGGCTAACTTCAATGCAGCTACACTGCGTAACATGAATATGCGCGCACGCTCTGATTTGGCAAGTTGGGTGTGAAGTCTGCTTCTAGAAGATAGGATAGTTTCTGAATTGACATCATCGCCGACTGCATGCCCAATTTGAAAATTAGAGCTGCTTGTATATTCAGGCACAGTGTTGTATGTGTGAGCAAGCAAGTTAGTGTGACCAAAGTGTGCCTCAAGTGTCAAGCATTGTGCTATCTGAACAAGCCAGCCATCACAGCCGAGAACAGCCTTGCTATTGTGGCAGCATGTGTAAAACGTTAAGCGAGAAAGTGGTTTACGAAGAAACCGAATCGATCGAATCTAAAGTATGGCCTCCATCTAGATAAATTAAGCCACAGCTATAAGTTTGTAGACGTGTAAAATGTAGTGAGAGATTGCAGTAATCTAACTGTCTGTGCTTTTTTGAAACCCAGTTGAAGTGCTTAAAGCGATAGAGCATAAGAGCGCAGAAAAATCTTGCTAGGTCACCAAAAGTTAAGTCTCTTTTGACGTCGTGTTTGGGGTTCACGACTAACCAACGTCCCCCAGGTAGCTCAGGGTAAGAGTCAGTGGTTTTTGAGGACACGTGGGCAGGAGTTGAGGGTGGGTCACCCAATGATTCGAAGATTGACCTACGAAGTCTATACGCTTGCTTGACTGGGCGGGAGAGTGGTGGAGTGGGCCCAAAGTAGTAGCTTCCCGTAAACCGGCTCCGGCCGGGGCGCACGACGCTCGTGCTGTCCGTATAGTCGGGAGGTCTCAGGGCCGCCAATGAGAAACCGAAGCCGTCTCTTGAGGCGGAAAAAAATGCGGCAGTAGCAGCAGGGAGTCCACCCCTTTTAGGCGGGTCGGAAACAGTTCGGCTGAACCGTAATCTTTTGCAGGAGCAGGAATCCCGGCTCTCCTATTCGTCTGGCCTTGGGTCAGCTGTCGCTTTCGCGCAGCTTACTCTTCGCTCGAAACCAATCTTGGTTTACAAGACTTGGCTGCTGTGCATGCGCTGCACGAAGCCAAATTAACCTCTGCTGATGGGCAGAGAAGCTTTTTTGCACTATGTGCAGTGCCAGCTTGCGTCTTGCCTTCCCGCTGTTCAGCATCAATCTTCAAAAAGCATCCAACTCGACGAAGTCAATTAACATCATTGCCAACTTTATGCCCAACTTGCGAAACCAGCGCGCGAGCGCATATTTATGTCACGCACTGTAGTAAGAAGAAGCCAGTGTTACACCGAAATCCGAAGTTTAGTTTGGTTGGAAGAGTTTTTTTAAATACTTTTCGCGTGAAATCCAACTTCTGCTAAATATGTCTTCGTTGGTGATTAAGTTGAAAAAAAGAGAATTCAGAGTAACAGGACGATTTCTAAAAGCATATGATAAACCTGTCAAGTTACCATACAAATGATTCATCTTTTATGTAAAAATGCAAAGCACAGTTTGGTTTTTTGCATGGTAGCGAGCGGTTGCGCGACTTTTTGCGCTCCGCTCTGCCAAATTTTATTTTATTAAATCAAATTTATTCCTACCCCACGTTTTACCTTTCCTCACAGTTTTTTTATTCAACCATGCAAAGCCAGCTCCTGATCACCGACGCCGTGGCGGGCGCAAAGGGTTTACCTGGATCAGTAGCTTCACAACCCCGAGGCCACGTCCCCAACCCAAAAATTGTCTCACCACGCAAACTCATCATTAGCACGTTCAACGCGCGATCAATTCGTTCACAACAGCGTCTAGCCGACTGCGAAGAGGACATGTCAAAAATAGAATTCGACATCATGAGAATCTCGGAAACGAGACGAACGGGTAGCGAATTCATCCAACTCGCCTCAGGTCACTCGCTCTATGGCAGCGGCGACACGGAAGGTAGCCCGCATGCATCTGCAGGGGTTGCTTTCTACGTCAACCAGGCGTTAGACAAATCGGTCGAGGAAGTACGCTACATCTCAAACCGAATCATCCAACTGTCGTTGAAACTCAAGGAGGGTCGGCGACTGCGGGTGACTCAGGTCTACGCCCCCCACGCTGGGCATGCTGATGATGAGTACGAAAAATTCCTGGACAACCTAGGGCAAGCGCTCGAGGGTCATTGCCCGCAAGATCTGATAATTGGCGATTTTAACGCTATTGTCGGAAAGCGGCAAGCTGGCGAAACCTGTTGCGGCAAATTCGGATTAGGCGAAAGAAATGCTCGAGGGGAGTCTCTAGTCAACTTCTGCGAGGCACACGGGCTCTCAATTATGAACTGCTTCTTCAAGAAGAGGCAGAGCAGACATTGGACCTGGAAAGCCCCAAATGGACGAACCTTGAACGAAATAAATTACATACTGGCCAGAGACCGAAAATCCGTAAGAGACGTCAGCGTAGTCCAGAACAACAGCATGGGAAGCGATCACCGTTCTGTCCGTGCCACCCTCAAATTCTCCTCCTCCTCTCCCTCGCGTGCAACACTGCCTCGCCAACTACCGTCAACCTATGATCGCCTTTAATTACAAGTCTACATGCTGCTACAGGAGATCCCTCCGACCGCATCATACGGCGAAATAGTTGATGCCATCAAAAAGGCTATGAAAGGTGCAGAGCAAAAGACGAACCGCACCCAACGCATCAGCGACCGCACAAGGCAATTAATGGCTGAGCGTCGAGCGATGCGAGGTGGAACTGGCAGTGCTCCCTTTCAACTGGTGCGGTATACTGCCATCTGTAAGGCAGTCCGCTGGTCGCTCGAAGAGGACATCCAACGCCATTATGTAGAAGTCCTAGAAAAGGCGACCAGAGCCAGCCGGCTGAAGCGGGGACGTGCAGAACTCTCGCGGGGTAGGCGGCATCTGGTACAAATGCGGCGTGGCGACGGTAGTGTCGGACAATCTATAGAAGATGCAATGCAAAGGGTGGGCGAGTTCTTCAATCAATTATATAACTTGCAGAACGGAAAGCCTGTGGCAAGTTGCCTGTAGCTCACAGACCAACCGATAACAGCAGAAGAACTGCAGCTTGCCTGTGCGCGCATCAAGGGGAGTAAGACACCCGGCGTCGACGAGATTCCATCAGGAGTCATCAAAGTATGCGTACCATTAGTCGCTGAACAACTCGCTAGCCAACTAAACCTCATGTTCAGGCGAAATCACTTTCCGCCTTCTCTAGTCCACGCCAACAATATTTTACTGTATAAGAAAGGCGACCCGGCAGTGATCGGCAACTATCGACCCATCTCGCTGCTAAATGGGTTCTATAAGGTGCTATCTCCAACTATCCAGTACTCCGGCGGCATGCCTAGCGGGGTTCACACCCAACCAGGCCTGCAATAAACCGCCGGAGCAAACTCAAGCTAAGGGCGGCGTAACCTCTAGAAGGAAGGCTGAACAGCAGGGATCACACCCAGCTAACGGCCCTCAACGGTCCGGAGTTGCACTGCCAACCCATCGCGCGCTCAAACGGTCCACACAAGGGGGGAGGTCAACTCAATTGAAACCGTCGAGAGCAGGGGGCAAAGCTGGAAGCTCGGAAGTGGGCCAAACTCTGTTTTTGATTTGTATTTTGTATTTTGTTTTTTGGTAATTTTACTTGCAGTAGCCTAGCTACTCACTTTTCTTCTTAGTTATCTTTATACCTATTTTGCTAGTCACCATCTTGTGCAATGAGCTAGGAAATAAATTC
>JACCHV010000539.1:0-10411 GCA_018907245.1 Eupristina koningsbergeri
TTTTTTTCTAGAATCTTGGTACATTCAATCGATGCTGCCTCGACCTTGTTCATGCGAAAATAGAGAATTGCCAAGTAGAAAGGATCTAATTCGTTTATCAAGTTCATTGTCGGGACAGTTTCACTCTGATTTCCCGACAGTTTAAGGTTAGAACTAGGTATCTTACTTAGAAGTTATTCAACAATAACGGTGGTTGACACATCTATTGTTGCTAATGGCAACAAACTTCTTACAAATTTTTTTTCATCGCTTGCACTAATTTTCGAAGATTGACATTATCTGACATTTAATGTTGGATCCTAATGTTGTGCAGTCGCACGAAATAACATAGTGACTTTATTTCACATATAGATGATTGCTCCGTACAAAAGCTCCTTGAAGCCCACTTGCAGCACTACTACGGCTTTTTGCACAGGTCTCCGTGACGCAAATCCGCTTTTGCTTGCGTTTTCGCGAACGTAACATTAAATAACTCATTTTTGTATCTTGGCTACTTCAGTCATTATTAGAAATCTCCTCTCTAACAGTCAAATCTAGGAAAGTTTGTTTTGGTTACGCTTGTTAATTTCGCCCTCAGTTTCGAACGGAATCCTTGCACGATTAGTGTTTTGTTGCAACCGCACCTTTTGAATTCTTATAGATAATTTTAAACTTTAACTACTAATTTGCTCGTCAACGCGGAAAGCTTTGGTGTCTTTCTGCTAATCTACATCATTTACTTTTAGACTGCTTTTCAATAAATATGACAGATGTTGTTTCATCTGAAAACATCGAGCTTCTCAAGGAGGTGCAAGGACTCGACTTTTACCAACTTTTTTTTGATGAAGGTATTTATGAAGACGGTCGCGAACTAACTGAGGAACGTCCCTATCTAATAAAAGTCGGAATAGACAAGAATGCAAACGGATCATCATTTGTACAAGCACAAGGTTCAGTTGTGTCGTGCCGAGTAACTGCTAAAGCCGGCTATTATGATCCCAAACAATGCATACGATTTAAATATGAGCGGGCTAATTGTATTCCAAAGGTAAATCGAATGTGTTTAATTCTTCCATTGTCAACTTAGCGCGAGTTCGACTTCATTCGGGCTGTTTTGAACGACTTTAGTCGGCGGCACATATTTGTCACGCCAGAAACGCTAGTCTTTGACACTGAATACCAGATTCAGTTGTTTGTCACGTTAACGGTAAGTGTTTAAAAACATTTTAACTTTTGTGTGTTGTAGATTTATATGCAGTTTGAAAATTAATTTCTAAATTTTAAATTTAGCTTAACACCTGTGATGGTTTTCTATTAGGAGCTGTTATCACTTCTATCAATTCCGCTTTCCTCTGATACTCGCTCCCTCCACTGATAGCTTCTACTTTTCTTGCCAATTACTATATAGCGTGTCTGATGAGTGCTAAGCAAACACTAGTTAGGGCGCCGACGGACAATAAGTATTCGCGTTTATACAACGACGAATGCGAAAGGTTTAAGGTTGCGGATACAACTCAATTCAAATACGGCTTTTTACTTTACACCCGAGGCATCAATGATGTGAGTTGATTATAACGTTCTACAAGTCTAAGCATTTAATAATTCAAAGTTTTGTTTTTGATTTAATAGTTCCTACTGCCTGGCTTTTTGATTTTTATTGAATTCGATCATGAAAGTCCAAGCAAAAGTGGTTAAAGTACGGCGATTTCTCGTAGCAAGTTTCTCGGTTAAGACTTGAATTGAATGAATTTGAATTTATTTCCTAGCTCATTGCACAAGATGGTGACTAGCAAAATAGTTATAAAGATAACTAAGAAGAAAAGTGAGTAGCTAGGCTATTGCAAGTAAGATTACCAAAAAACAAAATACAAAATACAAATCAAAAACAGAGTTTGGCCCACTCCCGAGCTTCCAGCTTTGCCCCCTGCTCTCGATGGTTTCAATTGAGTTTACCTCTCCCTTCCCCCTTGTGTGTACCGTTCGGGCGCGCGATGGGTTGGCAGTGCAACTCCGGACCGTTGGGGACCGTTAGCTGGGTGTGATCCCTGCTGTTCAGCCTTCCTTCCAGAGGTTACACCGCCCTTAGCTTGAGTTTGCTCCGACGGTTTATTGCAGGCCTGGTTGGGTGTGAACCCCGCTAGGCATGCCGCCGAAGTACTGGATAGCTGGAGATAGCACCTTATAAAACCCATTTAGCAGCGAGATAGGTCGATAGTTGCCGATCACTGCCGGGTCGCCTTTCTTATACAGTAAAATATTGTTGGCGTAGACTAGAGAAGGCGGAAAGTGATTCCGCCTGAACATGAGGTTTAGTCGGCTAGACGCTGTTGTGAACGAATTGATCGCGCGTTGAACGTGCTAATGATGAGTTTGCGTGGTGGGACAATTTTTGGGTTGGGGACGTGGCTCCGGGGTTGTGAAGCTACTGATCCAGGTGAACCCTTTGCGCCCACCACGGCGTCGGTGATCAGGAGCTGGCTTTGCATGGTTGGATTAGAAAGAGAAAAGAACTGTGGGAAGGATGAAAAACGCGGGGGGTAGGAGTAAATTTGGTTTAATAGATAAATAAAATAAAATAAATTTTGGCAGAGCGGAGCGCAAAAATCGCGCAACCGCTCGCTACCATGCAAAAAACCAAAATCGTCAAGATGAGGGTCACAACAAAAAGGTATTTATATTACTATCAAAGCACATTATGCAAAGTATGCTGCAACAATCGAGCCTACTTACTCTCACAAAAAGTTTAAAAGCATTACAATTGTGATACAACATCATTTGGAAAAGTGCTCTGTTACAACAAATAAGACACTTTGGATGTTTATCTTGCCATAAAAAGTGTTGCGAAACGTCTTAGGCGTGAACTGAGTACCACCAGGATGAGTGGAATTGGATTCACTCCACAAATATTAGGTTGCTGCATATTTTTTGTGACTTGTGTTAAACTTAAATAATTTTTTGTTCTGAATGGAAAATTTTTTATACAGTAGTCTTTGTTATCATGTGAACTATCATTTTGTAAAAAATCTCACTTTTTTGTTTAAAATGGAAAAAGAGGCTTTATTCGAAAACTGCTAAAACTCGAGTTTGGATTAGGCCGCAGTGTAAAAAAGGCCATAGATTATATCAACAAAGTGCAATGAGTTGGGATTGTATCTAGAACAACTGCTATCGATGGTTCTCCAACTTCAAGAGGAGTGTCAAATGACTACTGCCCCCAAAAAAAGAGGCCGAACCCTCTCGAAAAGTCGACTGAAGTGCTGTTGTCACGACTGTCGAAAAGTATCCTTCGATGACTATGCGCATGATAGCCGATTAAGCTTCTAAGAACAATGATTGGTACCGACACGGCATTTTTAAACTTGAAGAACAATGGCAGAAAGTAATAGAAAACCACGGAAATTACTTTGGTTACTAATTATTTAATGTTTTAATTAGGTTTTGTTTAATAAAATTTTGATTTTTAATATTAATCTCAAGAAATATGCAACAACCTAATATATTGATATTGAACTTCTTTGTAAGAAATTGACTAAGTTCAATAAAAATGATAGTTTGAATACAATACGCACTGACGAGAGGAACTACAGAGCAAAAGCTGGGGAAATTACAACTACCCAAATTGCAACCTGTGCTCTAAACCTATTTTAACTGGCGCGTTCTTTGGATCAAAAATTCAAAGGATTTTAATCATGGTGAATGCTCAACTGTTTATCACTTGTAAAACAAAACGATTACATTGGAAAGAAACTACAAGAATACAAACGAATTCCAATTTGAATGCGACAGTACGCCGCATGACACTAGTAATATACACACACTCTAATTTTGCAAGTCGGACATGAAGTTCATAATAATGTTAATTCGAAAACAATTCGATCTTGTAAAGAATGCTTTAAAGCGATATTTTAGTTAAATAAATTAACAATTGAAAGTTCTCAAAAGAAATTTATTTAGGTTGATTTTTGGTAACTCATCATTTCTTTACACATCTTACACGTTTAAATGTTTGTGTTAAGTGCTCTAAAGGCAAACAATTTATAGTTGATAGCACTGCCTTTGTTAGCTAGAACTTGATAAAGTCGGTTCGACAAATATTTAGCATGGTTTAGAAGAGCTTGAACGGTAAGGTAAGACCTTGCTCGGCTTCCGTGTCTTTTTGAGTTGTTTAACTGTGTCAAACTTTCTTGTTGTAAGTTATTGATAGTAATGGTTTTTAGAGAGAATTAATAATAATAATTGATTTAGATTAATAGATAGTTAGTAAAACATTAGAAAGACAAGAATAAGACGAATTGAACCAAAAAAGATAAGGTTTCTTCCCTTTATAAGGATGTCCAAATCAAATAGAGAAAAATGTGAATCATTGTCGTTTTTGAAACCCTTTGGAATTTTGACACGAAGAACACACTAGCGAAAATGAGCTTAGAGCGCAATTTGCAATTTTTACTTTGCTCTTTTGCAAAGTTTTACGAGACCAAAACTTTCGCTCTGCAATTTCTCTATCGCGATTCGAACAAGTTTATCCCGACGCAGTGAACTTGCAAAAGTGCAGGCTCGATGAGGGCTATAAGTATTATTGTTTGTTATCAATTAATGTTTGATTTACTTTTTGTTCTGTTTGCCTTATCCTTTGTTTTAATTCCACAAACCATTCATTCAATCCCTAACTCGGATACCGAATCGGTTATCCAATTAACCTCAGACTTTTACATATCACGAATCACGCACAGATTATGGCTGTGATAGTTCAAGACATCTCGCCAATCGTTATTATTTTATGTCCTTGTTATTAAACTTGATTAATCTCTGACTGGAATAGCTAATTCTAGTTTTGTTAGTTATTCCCAATTATAACCGATCCGGGAGCGCATTTAGCTTTAAGTTTAAATCGATTTGTGACATAATGACGCATCCAAATTTAAACAACAAAAATTAGGTTTTAAGAAATCTTATAAAAAACATTGATGTTAATGCCAACATTTAAATAATTAGTCTGGCCGATTGATGACGAGAATAGGGTTGCAATTCCATTCGTCTGCTTTTTACAACTTTTTACAAAACAATCTAGTTTTTAGAATTGGAGAGATGCATTTTTAAAAGTAGTTACTAGTTTTAAAAAAAACGTATTAAATTAATTGTTAAACTTTAAAGCAGCATCGTTTTCTGATTTAACGCATGTTTCAAATTCAGAAAAACTGTATTTTATGTGACTGCTCACAAAGCTTCACACAAGCTTGACTTTAAATTACAGTCACTGTAAAATCTTTGAAATCAACAACCACTCAAATTTAATCAAAACTCCGCATCAAATGTATCTTAATTACTCAAAAATTGTTCATTAACTTTAGAAAAGTACTAGAAATCAATGTCGATTTTACCAGATTCGACATTTACGGCTTGGGTTCATGGATGAGTTGGATGGGCAATACCAAGCCTCACTGAATTCAGCTATGTTTTGCAGAACAACGTTGACTCGAGCACTATCAGGGGCGTGTTCATCAAGTTCAAGCGTTCGTTCTAAGTTGTATAAATTGTCTGCGTTACAGAGAAGCTGCAATCGAGTAAGTCTAATAGTATCCTGCTTAACAACCTACCGTTGCATAAGCAAGAAAGAAATTTTGCTCGTTGGTAAAATGCTCATACCCGGGTATCTTTTCCTTAGATAACGTCGAAGATGTGTGTTGAGATCCTAAAGTTTAGCCAGACAAAAATTAATAAGCAAATCATATCAAACTTTTCTCGACCTCAAGTAAATACGCGTAATATGCTGTGCGAATACCACCTAAATTCTGTATTATTCGAGCATAAATTAAAAAACAATTTGCCTTGATCGGCTATATTTTCGAGTAAGGTTTGTTGACCTTTTATGTGTTTGTTAAGACTAGGCTCTATATATTCGTTATAAACATCAACGAGACACTGTTGTTTTTCGTTAAAATTTTGACGAGTTGCTTCGTCCCACCTAAATTAGCCGTGCACATAGGATTTATCGTTTGCTCACCAGCTTTTGCGTCTGCCATTTTCGTTAAACTTTGCACCTGTAGTGTCAAAATGATGCTAAAATTAACATGAAACATAGAGGCTTTTAAAACTTGCAGTCAATTCGTGACCAATATCAAAACCAATACGACCATAACTTAGACTCAGCGGCAAATCTTGGCTCTCCAGTATAGGTGGTTGCATGATAGAGGCGGAAATAACTAAACGGATTAATGCAATCAAGACAATTAGGTTTTAGTACAAGCTTCACGTGTTACAAACCAATTTAGGCGTAAAACTAAGTGCGATCCGGATAGTTTGATTGAGGGTCGATCGCAGCTAGATTGACGGTTCTAGTTAAGGATTAACCAAGTTTACTAATACTAATAATACAGCGTCTATTGTAAGTATTGTGACAGTTCTAACTTTGTAAGTTGAATATAAAGTTTGTTAGATTCGCGAAAACGCGAGTAAAAGTAGGCTTACGTCGCGAAGACTTGCGCAAAAGCGGTAGTGACACTGCGAGTTGTTTTGCTAGTTAGGTTTTGTAAAGAACAATCTGCTAAATAAAAGGACTTTACTTATTCGTGGGCTACTTTTCGACACGAGCATCTTTGGCAAAAATGTTCATCTAAAAACTATCCTTGTAGGATAACGCTTTAAAACGGTATTATAGCTAAACAAATAAAGAATTCAAAGTGGCTAAAAATTCTAAAGGAAGAAAGAAACAGCACTGTTATATTAGAAAGCAAAAAAATACGATATTGGGAAAGCCTATATAATGTGGTTAGCACGATCAGAAACCCTTCAATCTCGACACAAGTGATGTGCACAAAAAAGGAAGTTTGAGTTGCCGATGGTTTAAAAATCTATCCTAATTAACTACAATTTTGAGTTTGGTCACATTATTTTTCGCTCTGTTTGATAAACGGTCAATAATTGTCACTATTTCGAAGTTTTTATTATACCTGATTTAGTTATATAAACGTGTGGTCAATCATTAAGTCGGACAATGACTGCAGTTGGCTTGCAAATCATTTTCAATTCTTTCGGATCGTATTCAGTTTACACTTGAAGCAGCTCTCAACAGAGTGGTTAGCAGCGTTATCTTAGAGCTTCAGTAAATTCAAATTTTAGTCATTTGAAGTTAACCTATTCAGATTATTCATCCCAAACAAGTTTTATTGCAACTAAATCAAAAAGCAGCATGCTTTTTGCTGACTACACGAAAAGCCCTGGTAGTTGCTGTTTCAATCAAAAACTTTTGATTCTCGACGCAAAGAGCACGCCAGCGAAATGGATTCAAAGCACACATTGATTTTTGATTGTGTTTTATATGGTTGTTTCTTATTACTATAAAGTAGTTTTGTTATCTTTAACTATGACAATTCATCGACACTGAAGTTGTTTAGTTATTAACGCCTGTTTAATCATTTGGAACTAGATTAGTTACTACGCGTAAATTGGCTCGCAACAGCGCTAACTAATCTTTGACAATGCTTAATGATCTCTGATCTCAAATTAACCGCATTAAGAGAAGAAATACATAAATTTCTGTTTCGTTTAAGAAGAACCTAAAAAATCTAATCTTTGTAAATACAACTTACAGATTTTATTAAGTGTGTAGCTAGCAGCTGCGTTTACCTCTGAGGTTTTCATTATTGATAATTGAGACTGGTAGTTCCGAGCTGTTTTGTTGTTAATTGTGTCCATTTCAAGTTTTTTTATAAATAATCGCGTTTTACTTAGAATTTCAGCAAAAGTGTCGTTCAATTGAAAATGAAGGTTTTTGTAGTAGGTGTCTAAAGCGATCATATCAAGTGCTTCAGGCACGCCGCCCACAAAAGTTCCTATTTTAGAAAGTTTGCGCAATGCTGTCTGTTTTGTAGTTGCGCTCATCCAATTTGTGTCCAAAATCAGCTAAAATTCTTTAAATTTGCGATAGAAAGGGATAAAAATATTGAAATGTGTGAAAAGCAAAATGCGAAATCTGGTTAAGCTTAGTTTACAGATCAGCGATAAAATTTGAATAATTTACAGAAGCATGGAAACTGTCTAAAATTAAGAGTCACTTAAATCTAGAGACGTAGAATAAATCTTGTTTGATTAATTTTTTGAATTCAATCTTAATCTTAACGTGCGGTCATTTTCTAACGAAGGTGCTATGGTCAAACATAGAAGATGACGTAATCATCCTGTGCAGAAAGAGGAGATGGAAGTATGTAATTAAAATGTTCGAACGGTAACATGAGAAACACTGGGTCATCTGCCTGTTACTGTGAAAACCCAGAAGTTTTAGACCACTAAAGAGGCCAATAACAAGATGGTAAAATCCATTAGAGAACGTGACGGAAGCGAGGTGACAAGAGAATCTACAGACTATTGAGTGGGAAAAGCTTCTTAAGACCTTTATCCGTATAAATTAAAAAAGTAAATTTGAAATTTTGAATTGGAGATCTTATAGCTGAAATGTTGAAACTGTCAGAAGTCCCAAGCTTTGTTTTAATATTGCTTAAAATACCTTATGCATGCTTTTATGTATATTTTCTATTATGCTTTCGGTAGCTGCACGATTCTCGCTGTTTATATTGTTCTTTATGTAGAGAAAGTCGACAATTAGTGGAAAGTTAGCTAAGATTTCATAGAAACAAGTATCTTTTTGAGTCCATGTAGTGCTTGTGTAATTGTCCATATGACCGGAAAGTTTCATTTTTTCAATTAAAATTTTTTGTCCAAGTCTTATCGCCATGAGATCCAAGAAACGTGTGGCAACATAGTTGGCCACAATAATTTTATCGGTTCGTCTAATTAGTCTACTAAAATTCACAACCTAAAACTAGCTCTGTTTTAAGATTCATACCTGAGATTCTGAAGCAAAGACGGATTTTTTATTGAAAATTTAGAATGGGGATTCAGATCATTAACAAAGTCTTCCGGCATCACTGGGTTGTCTTGAAAGTAATTCGGCCAATCAATCTAAATTACTCTAATATTGTAAATGTGACAAAACGCACGGCAGAAAAATACATAGTTTGAAGACTACTGTAGTCGATAAACTGGCTTTTGCGCGGATTTGTTTGTTTAGTATGAAAGTGTACCATTTCAGCGATTTTACGCTCGAAAACCGTCACTTTTAAACTTTCGTTGCTAACATACTCGTCAGTTAATTCAATTCCAAGCTTTTCGTTAATGTAGCTGAATAGGCTATTAATATATTGCCACACACCTGAACATGTTGAAATTAAATCGAAAAATTTTTTAAAATTACTGTTAATTACATTTTCTTCTAAATCTGTGTTCAGGTTATAATCAGAGACAAGCAATTTATCAGCTCTAAGTAATAACAATCTGTTCTCACTGTAATAGGTGACAAACTCTACAAATACATTTTTGCCAGTCAGCGACAAAACGTGCTTTATAGCATTGGTTAGATCAAAGTTGCTGGCATTCCAGTTTTCACCCGCAAACATTGAACAGTCTCCCATCATCTAAATGCGTCGATTGTAACTAAAGTGACAGAAACAGTACCCGAATCTCTTCGCGTACTTCTCTTATCTCTAGCTCTTCTTCTTGCGGATTCAGCATGCATTTGTTTCGAAACATTCTTATTTTGTAAACAGCAAACGAAGACGTGCTATTGTTTTCAATAATCGATTCTAAAGTCACGTCCGAGTTCAAAGAATAAATAAAAAACATTTACCCAACGATTGAAGCAGAACTTTATTTTGTAACTCTTCAGAAGGTGTGCGGGATTTGCTGGTATTCTGACGCCCTTTTATGTAATTTCCACACGCATACTTGTAAAAATCTTCACATGGGTCCTGAGTCTGATCTAACGATTCCAGAAACAATTGATACACCGATTTACCGTCAACCTCAACTAACGCTTTGTTGACTGCAATTAGGTTGCTCAGAGTTTGATTAAAGTTAGCAGAGTCAAGCATTTTATGTTTGACATAGTCAAGCGACTGAATCCGACCACACAAACCGATAAAATTGATTAAAAAAACTGTGAAGTGCAAAAGCCTGGTAAGGCACACTGCTGACCAATGTCGATCCATTGATAGTCAAGTGGATATCCTTGTTTTTTACGGTAAAATTTTCCGTTGCAATGAGCGCGAAATACAATAAACCTTGTGATATATTAGAATCCTCGTAAATAATCCAAAATTAGAAACCGCTTATTCTACTTAATATGTCTTTGTTGTCGTATACTTTAATCTATAGAGCCAAACGTTGATCTTTTACAGACTTAATTATGTTATAGATTCAATAAAACAGTAAAGTTTTATCTTAAAACACTACTAACAACTGATTTTTGTCGAGAGCATGCTGACAAAACAATGTTTGAACACACTTTTGTGTATACTTTTTAGCTGTTTTTAACTTTCTGTCGATGATGTTTGTTTTAAATTAAATAAAGTTTGCTGTAGCATTAATTTCAAGCAATTTT
>JACCHV010000540.1:0-17968 GCA_018907245.1 Eupristina koningsbergeri
GTCTCGCTCTCAGCAAGCTTTCCTTTTGGGATAACTCTTCCTTTGGCGATTTTTCGACTCCTTTTCCCTCCCCTCTGCCTCCGCGATAGTTCAACGCAACGGACCTAGGTTCCGTTTGCGACAATTGTCAGTGTTATTTAACTTTTTTCTTTGGTGTGTTGTAATGATGTCAGCAAAGTTAAACTTGCGCATTTATTTGTTAGAACATCGATCGTAAAGTCGGATTTTGAGTATACGTTATTCTGTCTCACTCTGATCGTGCGAAATTTGTATTTTTATTGTTCTTTTTAAAGCTTGAATTAAGCAAGCTTACTGTAGCGAAAATTCATCTCGTAAGTGGACAGTACGAATTTTTATTTGTCGTAGAGGAAACCGGCTGTTCATCGGTATACTTTTTTCATTTGAACGCAGTTTACACAAAACTGATTCTTTCTAAGATCTTTATTATAATTGTAAAGTGCTTGCATGGCTTAATTCGGATGGCAGTAGTTTTATGATTATTTGATTCTTGTATTATTTATTAGCGTTATGTTTTTAACTATTGGTCTGCTTGCTATTGATTATGTTTCATTAATGTTCACACATAGTAATTGTATAATGCTCTCAATAAATATATATATTTACAGCTCTAATTTTGCAAGTTGAGCATGAAATTAGCAATAATTTTAATTCAAAATTTATCCTATTTTGTAAAGTATGTATTAAAACAGTATTCTGCTCAAACAAGCAAAAAATGTGATGTTCTGAAAGAATTTACTTTCTGTAAGCCAATCTTAACGACATCGCATAGATGCACAAACGCTTAAATGTTTTAATTTTTTTTATTTGATAAAAAAATTTTTAGGGATTTAACATTTTTCACTTATTTGAATAAAATACCGTTTTAAGATGTACTCTACATGATAAATTAGTATTTGAATAAACATTATTGCCAACTTTAGGCTCAACTTGAAAGATCAGAGGTGGCCATATATATAGGTAAGACGCTACAGTTCGCTATAAGATAGTTGGAGAATTCGAACATGTAGATTGCCAGTCACAGTTGAGAATTATTTTTATTTGTTTCTTAATTTAATCAGATAAAGTAATATAGGACATGACAAGACTATGTCGTAGGCTCCGGTTAGACGCTTTGATTATTCAATCCGATCTTGTCACTTTTTTGAAGTCGCCTTGTCACCGTCTTCTTGGTCTGCCGATTGGTCGCTTTGATGTCGGTGTCTAGTTTAGTAGTCAATTGTTCCAATGTTGTTCTTGAGTCTCGTTTACTACTTTGCTGGTGAGCTTCCATTTTCTTCTTCGATAGCTCGTAACTATGTCTTCCAGGCCGGTTTTGCTTCTTATCCAATTGTTCGCGTGCCGATCTCGAGGTCGTGCTTCTAGCGTTTATCGTTCCATTGTTCTCTGGTTGCATGTTAGGCGTGTTTCCAATCGTCTTCGTCAAAATCCACGCTTTGAAAGCGTACACTAGCGCTGATCACACGCATGCATTCGTAGTATCGTCTTTTGATCAGCATTGAGGCTCGCTTATTGGTAATTTAGACTTTTTGCTTTGTCGCATGCGCCTCCGCTGCACTGATTCTCCTGCTGAGTTCAAAGTTATGGTTCCAAGGCATCTACACTATTTAGCCCAGATAGCAGTAGTCGTATGATCGCTCTACGTTTTTACCAACAAGTGTTAAACCAACAACTATAGTTATGTTTGCCATCCATTTATTTATTTAAGAATTAACAAAGGTTTATTAGCAATTAATAGTTTACTATAATAGCAGTTCGCAAAACTCAAGAGCCTAAACTTTTTTTCGCGAAAATATATGAATAAATGAATTAAAGGTATCAAACTGCATTTCTAATCCATTTTGACTAGCTTGTTCTTTGCATCAAGATTTTTAAGGATTTCGACCGCAACAGACTGATTTGTATAGTTGAAATATTTACTAACAGTTCACATTGTTTCTACACTTGTCTAACGAATTATCTTGTTGTTTTTTGCTATTGCACAATTTTTTTTGCATGTGAATTTATTTGGTCTACACTTTAGTCATTTAATTTTAATCACCCGCTTTATAATTTTTACGCGATGCTGCAAAATGTGTTTTCAAAATGATGAGCAAATAGTTTTGATAATCGTATTATATTTTTACTGAAAATAGTTTGTCTAAGTCTAAACTTGATGTTTCTTCACTTTAAATTTACATCAATGTTTTTATGCGATGAGTGATTTGTCGAATTCTCGGTAGTTTTTTGTTGCAGCTTTTATGGTTATGCTTGTTACGTTAATGGTTTTTTGAAATACCAGGAAACTTATAAATTTTCTACTTCTAATATATGAATAGATAAGACAACTTACATGAACGCAAATTTCTATATCAAAAAATCATTCGCAAACTTCAACGTTTTAAGCAAGTCATTTGAGAGATTATTTAAAAAGTACTACGGGCTTGCAGCATAATGTTCAAATAATATTAAACAAACTTAAAGAGCACTGTGATGTGAATAAAGGATCACACCATAATTTCATTTTTTTTTTGTATTTTTATGCCTGATATCAAGGAAAATAGTGATGGTTAGTTTTGCACTAATAAATTCCCTTTACTAATAACAATAGAATAAATCAGACAAAATTATTACAACAAATCTTTCAACAGGAACAGGACCCTAGGTGTAAAAAGGGGGCGATAGGAAAATCAAGAGAAGCTGATTTTCACGCGATTTCATTCTTACGATTAAAATACCAAGGGACCTTATTGAAAGAGGCCTGAAACTAGCTAACTAACAAGCTAAATACAACTCCAACGACTATCTTTATATTACTATCATCTCCAATCGATATGTTGGAGCCGTTTAAAGGCGATCTAATCCCAAACGAAATGTTTGTGATTAAAGCGCTTTCGCGCGCCACAGCATTCTCGTCACTTTTTGGATAAAATAATAGATCAGTCAATATTAATAAAAATTTACCTATTCCTTACAGTAACAAGATTGCAAATACAATAAAAATCAATGCAGAGATCCAGACCAACTAATATCAAACTGTTTTTTCTCTCATTTTTTTATTCTTTATACTTTTGCTCTTATGCGAATTTGCATTCAGTTTGCGCAGCTTGACCGCTCTCAACAAATATAAAATATAAAAATTAACAGACTAATATTTGAGCAAACAATATAATTTAATTATAAAATGGATAGCAAAATACGCATTGATCAGCCAAATCGATGTCAACACAAAGTATTTACGATCAATTTGTCCACTCATATTAATACTCACGTAATTCATTCAGCAAAATTTTAGTTGATGGATAATTTCAACATAAAAACTGATTTGAATAAGTCCTTAGCATTCTTTATCTGCAGGTTGCAAAGATGAGCATAAAACATTTACTCAATATTTCATTGCAAATAAATGACGTAAAGTCAATCAAAAGTCTTATCTAAAACAGTTTAAATATTAAACAATCAAGCAAATGTATACGTACAATACTTCAGACAAAAAACCATGTAGAGCATTTTTAAAATTTGTAAAAACACTGAGTTTTTTTATTAGAGACGTTTTCAGTAGAATTATTGCTTTTAAGCTAAACTTAAACTTTAGCGCACTTTAATGAGACTTTGTTGAGTTTTAGTGCTGGATTTGCTCTTGGAAATGGCTTTGTAAAGCCTATCAAGCAGCTTTGAATCAGCAAAAAAATTTTAAGCAAGTTTAGAAGCTTTTTATTGTATACAAGTAGACAGTATGCCTAATATCTGTCACATTTTTACCAAATTCGACATTTACGAGCCGGATTCATGAATGATCCGACCGGACAATTCCAAGCACGACTGAATTCTGGAAAATGCTGGAGAACAACATTAACTCGAGCTGGGCCAAAAGCGTGTTCCATGTTTTGTTCGAGCTGAAACAATTCTTCATGTGGTATTGCTTCGCAAAATGCCTGCAATCAGATTTTATTTGCAGAAATAAGCTATCACTTACTGTTGCGTAAGCAAGAAAAAACGTTTGATCGTTAGTGAGTTCCTCATATCCAGGAACAAAACTATCGTGAATGTGATTTATTACAGCGTGATAAGCGTAGTAGGCAGCTCGAATACCGCCTAAATATAGTACATTAAAAACATATTTACATAAACTACCGTGGTCAGCAATGTTCTCAGACAAAGTTTTTAGACCATCCACGGACTTGTTTAAACGAGGGTCTATAAACTGGTTATAAGCGTCGACAAGACAATTTTGCCTTTGTATGAACTCTTGTTCGGTATGGTTATCCCACCTAAACGTACACATGTTGCGTATTAACCAAGTTTACCATTCACTCATGTTACCGTTTTCATCATACTGAGAGCCTTCAGTGTCGAAATGGTGCTAAAAATTTGTTATCAAAAAAATTAATTTTTTAAACATACTGTCATTTCATGGCCGATTGCAAACCCAAGACGCCCATAGCTTAAAGACACTGGCAAAGTCGGTTCTTCTACATAAGGAGGATTTAAATAGCCATTGCTAACAACTAAATAACTGATTTAATGATAATTTAGATTTGGGTTTGTTATTATTTGCTTATCTAAAAAGATGTTGTATTTTGAAAGACCTTATAAACGTTAACAATTTTTATTTCTCGACTTTCATCACAAAACTAATAAATCAAAATTTGTTTTTCACATTATTTTACATTTTTAAAAGCTATTTTTTAAATAAAAAATCTAAAATGTGTTAATAAATAAAATAAAATTTTGCCAATGCGGCAAGCTTACATCATATCTATAATTTATAAATTTAATTCTTATGTCATGTTAATTTTAGCGAATTAAAAATTCTGTTTTATTTAAAAGATTTCAGCTAACTGCTTTTGACATAAAAAACGTACAGATCGAGTTTGATTTATAATTAGCATATGCGTTTACCGATGAGCTTCGTATTGTATTAATTAAATTGTAATAAGTACGGGCTTTAATGTTAAATAGCGTTTCAAATTCTTTTTTTATGTTAAAACTCCATGAATTCGTCATCATTTGGCCAAAAGTCTCGTAGGATTCGATTTTGAGTTTATTATAGTACCAATCCAGCAGTTGAACGTTTTCTGCTTCAGGAAAGCCTCCAACATATAAAGCTATTTTAAAAAGCTTGTATTTAGCTTTTTGTTTAGTAATCGAATCCATCCAAGTAGCCTCATCAATCAGCTGCAATTTCCAAAACGTGATTTGTTTATAGGACATAGTAAAGACAGTTTTACCAAAGTGATACACGTGTAAAATCAGATAGCCAGGTTTGTCGACGAAAACCCTCGAATAAAAGTGTAAAAGTTATAACTGAAGTTTCTTAATTTCAGCATGTTTATAATTGTTTGCAATCGACTAAAGAAGTTTAGAAGTAGGATCTTCGGAGGACAAACTGATTGTATTACAAAACTTAATTTGGTGATAATAATCATCGAGTTGTTGATTCTACACGTGTGTCACTTTCGATTCGAATCGAATACCGTATTTTTTAATAAACAAGAATTTACATTTTTAGAGTGCTCGTAATTAGTAGAGCTCTAACTGTTAATCGAAAATATAATGTCTTATTTATTTATTAGAATGGATACGGTTATTTGGTTTTACTTTTTACTGGTTGCTATAAGCGTAGCTATATTTAATCAAACTACATCTTTTAAGTTAAACAGCTTTGACTGTAGAACAAAGCATGCAGCTTTGAGATTTACAGAGGCGAAAGTGCGCTTAAGGGTAAGATGTAAATTTAAAGATGCAGTTAAATGAAACTGGGAAAAACTTTTGACAAATAATACATATGGGAAATACCTTTCTCATGCTTTGGCGCACATTTTCCGCAATCGTAACTGCGAGGTCTACATTTCTATGGTTTAAAAATGCTTTAACATTAATAGAATCATCGACCAGCTTGAATTGATTTTGAGCTGTTTGAAAGCAAAAATTTAGATGGTTCCACATAACGGGTTCGTTGCTGTATACAAGGTTTTTGACTTTCCACTTTTCAATTCTAAACTTTGATCCGAGAATATCTGATTTGATGTAGACAAAGTGTGCAAAAACGTAATTAGCCAAAACTTCTACTTCCGTTTCTGCGAATAACTGGCTAAATTGTAACAGTGTACAACATAACTTAAAATAATAATTTTAGAGACTATCCGCCTCTAAAATCGTACTATTTTTTCTTCTATTTAATCACGTACCCAATAATTTGAAACAATGGCGTATCTTGAATACGAAATCGAGTATGGTATTTAAGATTATCGCGAAATTTTTTCGGTAACACTGGATGATTAGTTAAAAATTCCATCCAACGGATCTAAAAAATTGCTTTAGATTTTGCAAAAGTTATAGCACTTACAAAAGGAAAGTCAGTCATTTGAAGATGAATCAATTCTTTATAATAATGTTTAAAAGTATAATTTGTTCTTTGATAGTTGATTATCGATGATGCTATCCTTTCTTCGAGCTTAATTACTTTTTCAGACATAGCGTAAATATGGGCATCATTTTGTGGATTTCCCATGTCATCATTTATAAATTTAAAAACATTATATAAATATTTATGTATGACTAAATTTCTATTTTAAAGTTGTTAAGATTATAAGAACTACCTTTAAAAGCATCTGATGCTGTTAAATAGATATTTGCTTGGGGAAGAAATAGTAAATTTAATGAGATTTTTAACATTTCGCTGTTATCTTTGTCGGGTTCCATTTTTATAAGCACATCATGGCTGGTTGATGTCGCCATAAGCGTAAAATCCTAGTCAAAATCAAAATTCCTCTGAATTCCAACTGCGTTCCGTGCCAAAAATGGGACAGTCTCCTACCTCCTTTATACGCACTATTTGAATTTTTTAATTAAAAATTTTACCTCTATTTCTTGACGTATTTTACTCACTTCCGACAATGATTCCCCATTGGAAATCAGACATTTTTCCCAAAATTTACTCATTTTTGTAACAGCTGACGAGGATAAATCAAATCTTCTGTTCACATATAGATCTAAATAAAATTAAGAAAAATTTGAAACCATTGTTTACCAAATTGACTATTATATATGTCTTGTTCTAACATAAGATAAGGAGTAGAAGCATCACCATAGGTTACGTTTGCCTTGTAAAAGTATCCACAAGCGAAGTCATAAAAATTAGCACATGGGTCATTTGTCTCATCCAATGAATCCAAAAACATTTCGTAGAATTGCTTACCATCTACGTCAACTAATACTTTGCTGGCTGTAGTTATGTTATTAAGCCCACGATTGTACATGTTAAGGTTAAAACTTTTAGACGGAAAAGTGCTAGGTCTTAGTTTACTACAAGCGTAGCGACTGAAAATATTTAAAAATACAGTTAAAAATCGTAAAAACTCAAGGCAGACTGCTCCTAATTTCATGTTCACTAAAAATTATTAAATTTAAACAGCCTAAACTACTTTTTCAAGTTTCGTTTATAAATAAAGCAAACATTATGATTTTTGTTTAACTATATTTTGGAATAACAAGATGAGTTTGTAAATATTAGATTTTAACATCTGGAAAAACTTTAACCTTGAAGAATAAATGATTCAGGCACTGGTAATCGTTTTCCTTTAAAATATTGAAAAACTGCACAATTGTTAGGCTTCTTTTTAATTAAAATCTAGGAATAAGTAACTTTATGAGACCTTGCTGTACTAATATATTTTTTTTGATTCTTTGTATAGAAATTAAATTACAAGTAAAGTAAGCTGACAGCTGGCTAACGTTATGTTGCAAACTTACGAGAAGATATGCTTTCACAAACAAGTTGCACTTATAATAGTTGTAATCAACTAGAGCACAGCTTGTGCAAACTGTCTAAAGCCGAGTTTGAACTCTTCTATGCATTTCTCTTTCCTAAAGCAAACGCCGGTACCACATAACTAAGCATGTCCTTAACTACATAACACTCTTATCGCAAACGAAAATCGGTGCTTTCTTAAGCAAAGAGTTTGCAGAGCAATCAACAGAATCATAATTTCATAGTGGGAATATTTATTTATCCTATCAAAATTGCAAGATTTTATTTGTATTGTGTCTCTACGTGCGAACTGAAAGAGAATTCAAATTTATTTATGAGTTTACTAATTCCTCGTAAAAACAATATAGCAATATAAGAAATAGTCAAACCACTAAATAACAGACGGACTGCTCACTTGAGCTCTCTCAGTATTTTATATATCTAACCTATGCAAATCCTGCGTCTCGTAGCTTCCGCAGCTTAAGACAATTTCCACCAATTTGTGTTTTCCATAGGTGTATATTTATAATTCTAACTACTATTGAATAAATGCTATTTGGTATAACTCTTATAATTTCTTGCTGTTTAGAATTATGCTTTATGACTATTCTATAATTATTAAGATGTTCGGAAAATTTCGGAAATTATTTTTAAAATTAACATTTTTATTAAACAAAATCTAGCCTAAACATTAAGAAGTTAGCAGTTTAAGTAGTCTCCATTATGTTCAATTACTTTTTGCCACTGTTGTTCAAGTTTAAAGACACTCGGTAATACCAATTTCAGTCCTTTGTGAAAAATTTCGTAAAAGATTTGTGCTTTTTTCCGCGCGTTCTCAACCTTATTTTTGTAATCAGAGCCATAATGCTCTAAATCACAATAGGTTTCAAAAACGGCGCTTGACAATGTCTGCGAAGCAGTCTGTTCACAATCTTGACTTGCTTTCGCTTTTGAGTTTTTGTGAGTTCTTTGGACAACAAACGTTCCTTAAGCCATTTTTCGTCTTAAAGAAGTTGCATTAAATAAACTTAAATTAAAAAACCTCGTCTGCAACGCCCAATATCTTATGGATTGCCCAATGACTACAACTAAAGACGTCGGCTAACATGCGCGTAGTTATCGAAGAATGCTTTTCAACAGATATGACAACAGAGTTTCGGCTGACTTTTTAAGGGCGGCCGCACCTTTTTTGTCTTCAGTATCAACTGAGTTTCTTTTAAAATTTGAGAACGATTACTATCCTAAATACAGATCCGGCTCTTTCAACTCTATTGATATAATCTATGACCTCTTTTATGCTGTGGCCTAACGCAAACTCGAATTCCAGCAGTTCTCGGAAATGCCTCTATTTTTTATTTTAAACAAAAAAAACCGGACTTTTTTACTAAATGATATTTCACATGATAACGGAGATAACTGTATATTAGGTCGTCGGAAAATTTTCGAGAATTTTATTTTAAATTAAAATTTTGAAAAAAAAAACTAACCACAAAAAGAAAAATTAGTAACTAAAGTATTCCCATTGTTCTGTACAACTTTCTGCCATTGTTCTTGAAGCTTGTTGATGCCTCGGCTGTACCAAGCTTGATTTTTTGAAGCAAAGAATTCTTTCACGGATTGGTGCATTTCTTCGCGCGTTACGAACCGTTTTTGACGCAACCAGTGTTCCAGCTCTCGGAAGAGATAAAAGTCACTAGGAGCCATGTCTGGGCTGTACGGCGCTTGCTTTAAGTGCTCCTATCCTAGATCTTTTATCTTCTGCTTTGTTTCTCTTGATCTATGTAGGCAGGCATTGTCGTCCAAGAAAATGATTTTTTTGCGATTTCGAAGGGCACGGTGAAATTTTTGAAGTTGTTCACAGTAGACAGCCGAGCTAACGGTCTATTCTTGTTCAAGAAGCTTCCAAAAAATTGGTCCACGCTGACTCCACCACACGCAAAGCATCATTTTTCTCGCGTGACAATCTTTCTTGGGGACTTGGCTGGGCCTCTGATTAGGTGGCCGCCACTTGTTACAACGCGCATTATTCGCGAAGTAAATCCACTTCTGATCACATGTCACAATATGCTTCAAAAACGGCGCTCGACGATGTTTGCAAAGCAAGCTTCTCGCAGTCTTCATCCGCTTTCGCTTTTTGAGCTTCAGTGAGTTCCTTAGGCATCCAACGACTCTTAAGCTACTTTTTGCCTTGAATAAGTTGCATTAAATGGGCTTACATGAAAAAGCCTCACCTGAAGCACGTAATATTTCATGGATTGTTGAATGGTGGCAACCAAGTTTATCGGCTATCGCGCGCGTGATCATTGCAGGATACTTTTCGACAGTCGTGACAACAGCACTTTGATCGACTTTTCGAGGAGCTCCTGCTTCTTTTTTGTGATCAATATCCGTTTGACCACTCTCAAACTTTGAGAACCAGCGATAGACAGTTGTTTTAGAAACAGTTCCAGTTTCATGGACTTCATTAATGCTAGCTATGGCCTCTTTTACACTTCGGCCGAATCCAAATTCGAATTTTAGCAGTTTTCGAATAAAGTTTCTATTTTTTTTCATTTTAAACAAAAAAGTGAGATTTTTTACAAAATGATAGTTCACATGAAACAAAGACTACTATATAAAAATTTTTCCATTTAGGACAAAAAATTATTTAACTTTAATAAAACGCTCAATAATTATCCGACGACCTAATACTTACAAGCGAACATCTTTACCGTTTATAACAAAATTTAAGGATTAATTGCACGGTAGAAATGTCAAAATTTTTTCTATTTATATTATGTATTTGAGGATTAAAAGGTCCTTAAAATAAAATTTTTTAAATTATATTATCACAAGCCAGTTTAGATATAAATTAGAAGCCATCCGCAAGAGTTGGAGTTGGCGTTACTTTTCAACTTGATTAATAACTTAAGTCATGAGTCAACCATGTTTAATAACAATAAGTTCGACTACAATAGACAGTGCCGAGAAACTGTAGAGCGAAACTCTATCTTTACAGAACTAGAGAAACTACAATTGTCCAAACTGCAAACTGCGCTCTAAACCCATTTTCGCTAGTGGGATTTTCGCGTTGAGAACCGAAAGGGTTTTGATCGCAGCAATATTTAAAAAGCGTTTTTGAAAAACTTGATCGAAATTTGAAAATCGCCGATTTTTTAGAAACAGTTTTCAATTTTGCTTTCAATCAATCATTATTGTTTTTAAGTCTTCTGCTTAACTAGGCTAATGTTGTCGTTGTAATGACACAATAATGCTAAAGCATTATTAGAGAAATACCCTACATTAGAACATATATTGCTCTCAACTGCTCGATCTTTAAGAGCCAACACACACTAACTTGCAGGCTTTTCAATAGGATATAGTTTTTAATTTTAGTTTCCGTCCAATTTGAAGAGCGTATGTCATCCATTTCATTATCCTCCCAATAAACCATTAAATGCTTGTCCCCTTGTTCTTTTATCCTAAGGCAAATTTGTTTCTTCAGCAAACAAATGTAAATATCCCATTTTTAAAAAAGAAACAAGGAGCTAATAAATTTTTAAAAGTTTAAAGGAGAATATGCAATGGAAAAATAAAAAAAGCCATTTCAGAATTGAAAATTGTTTGACGCGTTTGTGGAATAATCTTAGATTTCCAAACATTTTCTTTTCATTAATTTGCAGCTAGAAAGTGTGTTTGTCTAAGTGGTAGCGACATTTATTTAGCAAAAAAACATGCAAGGAGTTTGAATCCGATTGTGTACAATTGATTCAAGTAAATGTGCGCGACCAAACTAGGGCTCTTCGATTACAGACAGCTGGCTTGAATGCAGCTGGTCTACAGAAGCAGTACGTCTTTTTGCCAACAAGCAGAATGACACTTGCCAATAATAATAACCAAGTTTGAGTGTTTTTAAGTCAGTTTTTGAAATAAAAATACAAAAAAAATGCAAAAAATTAAAATTTAATCACCTTTCATAATTTTTTTAAACTGTTTGTAATTCATAAGTGAAAAATTAACAAGCTGTAAGACTTCGTCAGTCAAGTTGTCGTAAATTTTTTATAAATGTCAGCTTAGTGCTTGGCTTAAATTTGATATTAGCATTTTTTAAAAATTAAAAAAAATTTAAATTGCTAAAATAATAGCATTTACTTTTATTTGATTTTGGGTGGGTAGTTTAGTATGAGATAATGACAGAATATGTTTGCGAAGTCGAATTCTCCAGGGTGAGTTAACAGCTTTGTTAGAAAATTAGATTTTTTGAAAGTTTTTGTTTTAAAATGACGACGTTCTTTTTAGTTTACGCATTGATAACTAAAAAGACAATAAATAGGTCTAAATTAAGTCAAATGTATTTTTATTCAGATGTTCAGAAATTGACCAAATTTTCATTTTTAGATATCCGGCCTAAATTTTGTTTGCATAGTTGGAGTTTATTCTAGTCAATCTAATTTTGAAAAACTGAAGCTTATACTTTAAGTCTGTCGGCCTTGAAGCTGAATCCAAATGTTCAAATCCAAATTAAAATAAAGTTTGACCATAACATACACTAAAATATTAATTATTTTAGTCAAAGTCTTAGCTTTTATTAGATGTTCAAATGTTCACTCCAAAACCTATTCTCACTTTTCCCAAACATTGAACTAAATTTAAATCTATTGTTCTTTTGATTGTCAATCCTTCACTTGCTTTTTTCTTGAGAATTTGGGCATTTTCGGTTTATTTTTTGACAGCTTTTACACCGATTAAACTTTTTTTAAAACTTTTAAGTTTTATAATAATTTCAACTTAATTAAAATTGTGATTTGCTAAGAAATGAAGTTTTACAAACTAAAAAATAAAATTATCGATAACTTCAAACTTAAGATTAAAATTTTTAAACGTTATTTTTGTAATAGCGACACTTAAATTAAGAAATGCTTAAAGCCTTGAAAATAATTTTTTAAAAAATGACTGGAAATGAAAATGTTTTTGAGACCAAAAAACATTCATTTTTTCGCGAAAATAAACTGAAAAATTTTGATGGAATTTATTCTTCAAATTTTGGAATGATTTAATTTTCTACAGTTAACGTTATCATGGAAACATTGAATTTCCATATAACAAGCTAGACAAGCATTTTTCCTTCAGATGTAAGGAAGTTTATAAGATTGTAACAGTGTGCACGAACAAACTGTGATACTGTGCTGGATAGTGTTTTTAATTAAAAATGTTTATCGTTTCAAACGTTGGGCCAGTTTTTGAAATTTGTCAAAAGTACTTTAATAGATGTATTGCTCCAACAGATGGGTACTTTTTAATGCGGCATTTTAAAGCTAAAATATCGATGCTTTGTTGTGGTATTTATGACAGTTTGTAATAACTTTTCAAGAAAGCTGTTGCTTCTTCTTGATATAATTGTGACTTGCATGACTTCACTCCGAGTTTTTGTCATCTCATCTCTAAGCCAATTTATGCATCGATTTATTTTACTGTTTTTTAATTCACCATGATCGCCTTTTTAGCTAAGTCATTTTCCGTAATTTGTCACAAACAAATAATCTGTTCAATGCATTGAATTCTAGTTGAAAGTTTCAAGTTACTTAAAATGTGTTGGAGTCGCGAATGCGCGAGCAAACGCGGACTTTTGCCGCGAAAAAATGTGAAACAAACAACAATGAGATTGCTCAGTCATTAGTTAATTTGTATTAACGAGCTTTTTCGTTTGCCTTTCTGTCTCATTCCTATTTTTTGAACGGGTAAGCTTTATTTGTTAGTTTGTCTAGATCCCTAGTCGAAGACCCAACAAGAAGTGTAAATTTAATGCTTTTTTCGGTTAAAAATTTAGTAAACAAGACGTTTACTATATTTAGGAGTTGCAAAGTTAAGCGGGATCTAGTGTGGGCTAGAAGCTTTGCGGACTGAACTAGGGTTAAACACTGAAAGAATTTTCTAATCTTGTTTAATTTTTAGCTTATGTTTAATCACTTATCACTTTTTGATGAAACAAGGATCGCTTAAGTTTGTGTAATTTTAATTTTTTTTTTGTTATTACTAAAATTGTTACGAGAAGAGCTTTATAAGTCCTATTTTTTCCCATTGCGTATCTGCGTTCAAAGACGTTAGTGAGTGAGCCAGTCTGGAAAGGGTGAATCAGCTTAAGTAATGCAGGGGATATTGCTTACTTGCAGTTTAGTTTTTGCTCTTGTACAGTGTTGTCCTATCCCTTAACTGATGACAAACTCAACTGGCCTTAGCTGATCAACAAATAGTTGATTGCCTTATTTCGTTTTTCACTCCTGTGAAGAAGTGACCGTCACGACGCAAAACTCGTTCACGAAAATCCGCTCGGTAGCCTACTGAGGTTTTCCATTTGAGACAAGCCACAGTTTCCGCATATACGACATACAGTACTGAAAATTTTTATTTGACATGAAAATCAAGTTGAAAACAAATGACGCGGAATTTGTGCGAATTCGTTACAAATTCAAAAATCAAATCGATTTGAAATTTCATTCACATTAGGACCCGGCTTCTAAAATTTTGCTTTTGCCATAAAAAATTATTGCCATTCTGTTTTTCCTTGTAAATCTTTCGTTTTCACCTGCAGCAACAACGCCAAAACACTTGATTTCAAAATTAGCGAATGCAATCAGTTGATGCCGAGACAACCATGGCACTTGGACGCAATGATATCCGCCAAGATCGGATTATTCATCTTCCTAACTCCATCAAGCGCTTTTTCATTCTAATTAGATTTTCCGTTTTTGCCTATCCATTGAAGTGCGATATTTTTTGCGTTTTCAAAATCTGCAATTGTAACAAAAATCATAACTTCTCTCCTTTTTTTCAACAATTTGACGTTTGCCCTGGTAAGGGATTTTTTGGTGCGTGAAGATGTCTAACGTGCTTGAATTGAAAAAAGACGTGGTGACAACCGACATAAATTCGGTGAATGACAGACAAGCTTGTTGATTCCTTCTGCAGCTGGTGATGGACGCCAACTGGTGTTATATGGACTAGTTGTAGAGTGCGAATAAACAGACAAAATAAACAGTGGGACTGGTTAATAATACTTTTTAGAACGATTTTTGTGCAACAAATCTGAACGATTTGACTTGATAACTTGAAATTTTATTTGCAACAGAGACTCTCAGCTTTTAAAAACCTGCATATTATTTACTTCGTTCAAATCAGAAGTTTAAGATTATTTTAACAACTAAGATCAATTAGCTTGTTATCAATGTTTGCTTTTATCGTTTCGTACTTCCATTCACCTTCTAAAGAATCCTCGTTGTTTACTCGTATTTTTAGAAAAACCTAAGACTAACAAATTCTAATACGAGATTCTCATGATTCCGCCTAACCAAAACCGTTGACAACGCTTCTCTCGCTCAGTCTGCTTGCGACGGCAATTTTTTCTAAAACATTTCCTCACGAACAATTTTGTATTCCCCACCTGTTTTTACACGCCAACACAACGCCGGCAAACGTGCCAACACAACCGTTCATTAACGCCTTAAACCGAAGCTCACACATTGCATTGACAAATACGAACTTTTTGTCCTAAAATTTTGAACGGGGCCAACGCTTATTTATTTTGAAATTTCAAAAATTTTAGGATATTGTGCTATTTCAAAATTCAGCGTTTTCAAACTCTGAGCAGCAGTGTTGGGGTGTGCGAGTGCGCAAG
This sequence comes from Eupristina koningsbergeri, assembly GCA_018907245.1. Taxonomy (NCBI): domain Eukaryota; kingdom Metazoa; phylum Arthropoda; class Insecta; order Hymenoptera; family Agaonidae; genus Eupristina; species Eupristina koningsbergeri. The sequence goes on from JACCHV010000540.1 coordinate 15,402, forward strand.
CAAGCACAGTCTTTAACGCGGAGGACACGCGGAAAAAGCAAAGGCCGCAAGCGCTTGCTTTTCAGCCATTTCTGTCGCGGCATTATTCTGTCTGCTATTTACTTACTGAATTTCTATGTTCTTTTGTTTCGGTTCCAAGTGGTGATCTCAACAAACACTATAGAAATAAACTTTTTTTTTTGTTCGACGACAACCAAGATTTTGGTAATAAAAGATTGCCCATTGAAAGTTTGGTTCTTTCATTAAATAAAATTTAAAATACAAAGTTTTCTTGGCAAAACGCAAAAATTGGTTAAGCTGCACCGTTGTTTAAGGTGAACTTGGTTTAAATTTATTTGTAAATCAGCTGTTAATAAATATTTTTCCTAATTAGTAATTGTTTTGACACGATTAAGTCAGTCATTTTTCTTTCAAATGAGAGCATCTCATTAAGGATAGAGGCTATTAGAAGATGAGCAACAGGTAAACGTAGGATACTAAGCTCTATTTGAAAAATATAAAGTATTTGACCATCGAAATTCATTAGAAAAGGCGGTTTTTACTATTTTACGCGATTTTGATTTTTTAAAGTTAATTTGCACCGCTAAAAACTTGACCTAAAACTTATTTTGAGATTTGCACTCATCTAGCGTACATCTGCAAGCCGTCGCTTTCATTAGTGCTTGACCTCTTAAATTGTTTAAATTGCAAAAAAATGTCTTACAGAAGAACCAACTTTGTTGGAGGTCATTACCCTCTTGTGTTACAATGATTGAAATACTGTTGGGATGATGCGATCTTTTCTGTCTTTTTGTATCAGTAAACAATAAAGCCAATCGCTTCAAATCAATAATACTAGGTAATTCCTAATCACAATACAAGAACTAGTCTATAAACAAGTAGCAATAACAATTAACTCGAATAAACAACTGAACAAAATTGACCGCTTCTTCGCAAAATCCCGCTATTTATACTTTTCGGATTATGCCAATTTTGTGTCTCGCAACGACCGACTACTCCTAACAGCTTCGTTGTCGTTTTATCATCACATTACAAATAAAATGGTAGTAGTAGGCAGTAGATAAAAACAATAGTAATTTACAATGACGCGGACACATAAATCATAACCAAAATTTCCGAGCTAACTGATTCGAACAAATCCGAGTATTGTGTATGGGAAAAAATTGATTTGCATAACTGTGTTCCTACCTTTGTCTAACTTTATAAACCTATGTGGAATCGCTCACGACAGCATACAACAGTTTTTGAGAAAACCTTTCAAACATTTAAATTCAATCTTTGCAGTTTACGCAGCTTTTATTTGCATAAATTTGAAAAGAAACTCATCTTATTTTTCTTCCCTCTCTATTAGGCTACACGTCCGACGTTCAATTTAGTGTGCACACTTTCAAAAGGTTTCAATTATTTTCCGAATCGTTAAATTCCAGAAAACATGAGATTTTACGGAATTTTGTCTTAATATTAATTAAGGACCCGAATTTAAGTTTGAAAAATTGACACTATAGTAAGAGAAGAGAATTGTTCCAATGCAATGTTCTACTTACAAAGTTAGTTTTTTTTTCATAGAAATAATAGTCTGCTCAACCCAATAATCGAAAAGCAAACAACAAGGCAAGGTTTGATTAGCTTCGAAAATGAGATTTGAACATGTCTGCTCTTGAGTCAACAAAGTAAAAAACGTAACAAATTTGCGTATTTGAAAGGAATCGCTAAAATTTTAGTTTACTTCAGCCAACATAATCCAACTAGAAACGTGAATCAGTATAATTAGATTTTTGGAGTTTATAATTAAAAATGATCTCCAGCAAGACTATCGTAACAAAAACGCTCGCTTTTGACAAAATGTACCAAAGTTTAGATGGAACAGAGCTAGATTCTAAAAGTATCTAGCATTTTTCTCAATCAAAATTTTGACCGTGCAAAGCTTAAAGTTTAAACTTGCGTATTTTTTTGAAAATAAAATAAAATTTTTGTAGACATTTAGATGGGCTTTATTTTTATTAAAGCTTTTTAAAAACAAAATTTTTGATTGAAAAAGTGTTTAAAAATTTTTTTAGCGTTTTTTTGTCAAATTTAATAACCGTTCTGACGTACTCCGCAAATTCTTTTTGTTAAAAATCAATTCAAAAAATAAAACAAATTTTATACATGTTTGGACGCTTGAATCTAATTTTTTCAATTTATTTAAAGCATACTTTATCGATAAAAATCAAAAAAAAAAATAAAAATGAGGATTTAACGCGATTTCCGGACAACAAGTTTTTACGCATCCACTTCTGAGCGATTGTTGCTTGCAAAGTTAAAGCTTAGTGAGACCAGTTTGTAAACGATTTTTTAGATTTGTCGAATTTGGCTAAAACTTTCCAAATTAGGAGAAACGGATTTTTCACGAGCCGTTTACATCTTCAGTGCTTTTCTAGCGGAAAAGTGTTTCAGGGTTTAAAGTTGCCATTTTGAATGCTTGATTCGCGTAACGTTTGAACACTACCGTATTTGCAGAATGTCTCGTTTATTGTTACGTAATATTTTTCCAAGTTTGCAACTTTCATAATCCTAGTGTGATTGGT
>JACCHV010000541.1:0-14808 GCA_018907245.1 Eupristina koningsbergeri
CTATACATGCAAGCAGTAAGTAAAATTCTCAAATCTTAGGTTGGGAAACTGAGGTCGAAAGGATACCCGTGCAGATAACGGCACAAATTTAGCTACAAATAAATAATAATCATTGGCTAAATTGGCTGCCCGAACGAAGTGGTCACGATTGAAGAACGCTTTTTTATAAACGGCCATTGTTTATCGAGTTGTTGCCATTACGCGACCCGTTGTTCAAGTGATCCAACCTAAACAGGGCATGTTTATCAAATGTGCTTTCAAACAGTTAAGTAACACGTATCAACTATTTTCGATTGAAGCATGCAATGTATGCAGAGTTCAATCGATTACAGATGACATTCATAATTTTGCACAAATTTACTTCTTGCGCACCCTTTCCCGGCAAATAGCACTCATAGTTTATGCATTTGCTGCAACCCCATACAATCGCCTTCTCTTCTGCAACTTTATTTTGGTAATTTGTGCATTGTGCGATTGAAACTTTTGGTTGCAGTGTTGATTAGAAAGCGGTTCAAATCTAGTTTAGTTTAAATCGCATTTGTTTCATTTATCCGCGCATTTCTAGACGTCCATCAAAAGTGAGCCACTGTGCTCTTCCACCAACCTACGATGACGCCATTGTCGCCATTTTCTTCGCTAATTTTTGCGGTCTAATGTTGCGAAACTACACCGTCTCGTTGACATTCGCGACATCCCATCGAAGGGGTGTTAACGCGTCCGTCAATTAACAACAGTGAACGTCGGGCGTTGTTGACCCAACAAGCACCGATTTATCAAGATTGTTTGCCAAATACTTCGCCCGCCGCCATGCGCTTGTTTTTTTTTCGTTTTTTTTTTTACAAAATTAAATCGCAACAGGTTTTTACACAGAGTCAAAGGGAAAAAAAATTCAAAAGTCGCATTTTTTTTTGTTTTTTTCTAGACTTTTTTTTCCGTTTTTTTTCCAACAAGTCATTTGCCACCCGCTGTGTTGTTATCATGTATGAATTGTTTGAAAAACTTATTCAACACAACACAACCTGCTGCCGGTTTGACGAGCTCAGCAGAATTAGCATTCTGGCAACACACGCAACTTAGAGGAAACACACTCGAAAGGCACTCGTTCTGCAGACAATTTACGAGCATTGTGTCTGCCCTTCGAGTGCACTAGTGTGTCAAAAGCTGCTTGTGCACTACGAGTTTCAATCAATATTCGGAAAAAAGCAGCAAGTTGTGCGTTGCCTTCTTTTTGAATAGTCACTACACTGCACTACTTGGCGAACAGAGCAAGCGCATGGAGTTGCGCTCGCTTGGGCATCATAATGCAGAAGAGAACGTTTGCGTAACTTTATTTTTTTTGGTGTAAAATTGATGTGTTCAATTGCAGCATATAAGTGCTGTTCAGTTCTTTACGATAATAACTAAGGAAAACCTGTGATTTTTTGTCAAATTTTCTCATGAACATCATCAATTTTATTTTTTACTCCTGCATCAACAACTTAGGCCATGGAGAGACAACCCACAAGGACTGATGAAGTTGGCTACTGTCACTGACAGACGCCACTTCGTGTGGGCCGACCAAAGGACGTACTGTTTCTTGGATCAACTGCATCATGCAAGCTAGAGCCAAAACAAAACAGCACGGCCTACCTCTCTCTCTCTCTGGTCGTGCACATCTTCCCCCCACCTGACTCAACTGTACACAGCTAGATTTGAGCTCCAACTGCGCGGCTCGCTTTTTCCCAGGCCAACACTGCTGTTGCTGCTTGGCTAAGCATGCCCTCATCATCACTTTGTAAGCTTTAAAAAATCGCTGCTGACGAGGCAAGAGGCCTGCACAGCCTCAGAAAAATGTTGAATTTGAGCAAAAACACAAGAAATGTGCGCAATTTGTGTTCAACCTTTCCTCCGCTACTGCCCTCCTTTTGCACAAACTATGAGTGACTGTTTTAGAATTAATTCTTAAACTTGCAAAACAATAATACTAAACTCAAAATCCTCCCATTGAGACTGTCTTAATAAAATTTGAACATTTTTGTAAACAAGTTTAACAAATGAATCATTGTGTTTTGGTATAAATCTTGGTAATGGACGATAACAAAATGAACTAAATCTTCAACCTTTGATGAGCAGGAACGCGACTGAAAAACGGATGTGCGAGGGCCTCTGCCAGCGTTATTCGTGAGGTGGGCTCATAGTCAAGCATTTTATCGATAATGTCAAACAGTTCTAACGTCTCTTGATCCTTCGACTCCATATACCTCTGAAATGAGTGCAATTAATGTTAAATAATTGACGTCAATTGAATGAGTGTGGTGAAACGACTCCCTAAGAAAAAGGAGCCAAAAACAACAGGTGTTCACCCCCACACATCTCATCACGACGACACTGCTGATTAACAATTCCGAAACCTCTCTAAGAACTCACATAAAGTGGTCTGCACTGCTCCCGCACATATTTGGCCGAACTTGAGCCTTCTTCAAAGTCCAACTTGCCATGATGGAAATATTTTGTTCTAAAAGTCGACTACTGCATTGTACAAACTGTCTTCTGGGCCTTTACCTTGTTCGTTTTGTCATCCGAAACGGAATCGAGCCCAATATTCTCTCCATCATCGCCAAGTGCTCGCGATTTTCATGCGTTTGAAACAGAGTAATGCCCATATGCAACTCGAACATTATACATCCGATTGACCAGACGTCGCATGGCTAAAATTCAATTACCAATGAATGTATTTGAAAAGTCTCAAAGCAACAACAGATGTAGTACTCACTTGTGACCATCCTAATTCTGCAAAACAATTCATTAGAAAGCCTCTTTCTTAGAACAACCAACCCAATATGACTTCGGGTGCTCGGTAATGTCGTGTCGACACTATTGTGGAGTGATGCTCATCGTCGAAAGTCGCCGAGCCAAGATCAATGAGTCGCACAGCTGCGTTTTCAACTACTCGAACTGGTCGTCGACGTCCTTGTTCGAGTCGGTAACTGCTGTTGACGAAGAGAATGTTCTCAGGTTTCAAGTCGGTATGAGTCAATCGATTATCGTGCATGAATTTGACAGCATGGCACAATTGATAGCTAATGTAGCGCACCTAAATCGGCCAAAACATTATCGTTAAAGCGTGGCGTGCACCTGGTCCATAGGATAAGCATTGTAGTCATTCTCTTTCTAAAAACCAATAAAATTAGTGAATTAGTTCTGCAAAATTCGTACCATAAAATCAAAAACACTCAAACCGAGTAGTTCAAACACTAAACACATGTGTCCATGAAAATCGAAGTCGTGTAAGAGTTGAATGACCAGATGAGAGCCGGCTGGATCACGTTCCATCAAACGTCGCAAAACGTTAATTTCTAGTCGGGCCGCATCTCTGTATTTAGGCACATTTTTAATAATTTTTAAGGCAAGTTGATTGTTCGATTGACAAGTATCTTTTACTTGTACTACTTTGCCGAATGTCCCTTCGCCAAGTGTATCAATAATCTCATCTAAACAAATTACAAAACACACTCTCTATACATCTCTGTAAATTGAACATACATCGATTAATAATTAAGTCGCCACGTTTGTAGATCAAATGACCGTCTTTGTTGTCCTGAATTGGCTTGTGTGAGGCCGCATTTGGTGCAATAATAGCAGCCGCATACTGATCCCCTCGATTGCTTGCAGCTTGCGAATGATGATGGTCAGACGAAAATAAATGATTAGATTTAAATTATATTTCTATTTTGATTGTTTTGGCATTGCTCATTTGAAATTTAAATTCTTTAAATAGCCCGGGAACTAAAACTTACCACCATTGCTTCTCCCTTTTTCCCACCTCCAGCAATAATTTTGTCAATTTTAGCCAGAACATGTGGATCCAGTTGTAGTCTTTCAGCCAAATTCGGATCTATAAACTTTTTCGAACGCGAAGTTTGAGGAGATCCGGGCGGAACAGCCAACGAACGATTCGGACGATTCGAACCTTGGGCGCTCTTTTCGGCAATTTTATCTTCAGTTAAATTAGCCTCGGTGTTAGGTGAGAGCTCGGCCGACACTAGGAACTCGCTCGAAGTGGGAAGAATATTCACAGCCTGAGCCGGAGGTACGTTTTTCAGCTTGATGTTAGAAGTTGTTAGTTGACTAGAAGGAAGTCCAAGGCGTGTGTTCTCGTTGTTAAAACGACGACGACTTGCTGATGGCGAGGCAGGAGGCTTGGCCGCATTGTTCGAGGTGCTTGCGGCATTCGACGTGGATGCTGCTGGCTTAGCCGTTGCTGTATTTGAAACGGGCGCCTGGTCTTCGACGTTTGAAAACGCTGCAGCCACAGCGTTGACAGTCTTCTTTGCTTTGGCATCATCACTCGCTTCCTTGTTTCGGGGAATCAGCAAAAGTTGCGGAAGTTTGGCACTTTCACGCAACTCTTTCTTAATCTTGGCAAACTCGTCAGCTCGACGTTTCATCGCCGCCGAAGCTTTCTTTTCCAAGTTGGTCTGTCCATCCGATGCTTTTGAGGTATTTTTCGCCTTGCCCGACTCGTCAACATTCGGCGCAGCAGTAGCTTTCTTTAAAACAAGTTTTTTCAACGAGCTATCTTCTTTGGGAGCATCCATCGTACCTTCTGGCTTTTTCTGTATAGCATTGACTCGATTCAAGACTTTTCGACCACTTCGTGGTGACGAAGGAATTTGCGAGATCTTCTTCTTGCTATCCATCGAGTCCGTCTTCTCCATCACTTGCTCTTTGGGTGCAGTCACAGTGGTGAACGTCATCGATAAGCCTTGTGAACTTGTTGGCGGAGATATTCCCTGAGATTTGTCATCACTGAAGCAAAGCTTTGACCAGTTGTTATAGCTTCGATACAGATATGGATCCGATGTGCATTTGCGCAAGTTCACCAACAGTTGCGGATTGCGTCTTCTTGATACGTAGTCTTTGTGTTTGCGTCGTTTTGGAATCACTACGAGCGGCATCCGTTTCAGGCCATCAAATTGTTTCTTCACCATGATTGGACTAATCTGCGCTAAAATCGATTTCGGCGGAACTGGTTGAAGCTGATCTGTGTAGTGTCGTCTTACTGGCACAATATCGAAATTGTTTGCAAGCGCGTCAAAGTGGGAGATTTGTTGTTGATTTAAGGTTGTTTGCGTCAAATTTAAAGCTCGCTGCTGATTCGTTAGTTGAGGCTGAGAAAGCGAGCTGTTTGCAAATGTTAAAGACGAATTGCGGCCGATGAATCTTGGAGTCAGAAACGCAGTGTTGAGATAGGCGTCAAAATCTCGTGTAAACGCGTCAAAATTGCTAACATCGGATGAAAGCGACTGATCCGTGGGTTTTGATGGCGTTTTGAAGTACCGGCAAACGTTGCGCAACAACTACGCACGTTTGCCAGCACGAAACTAAAATCAAAAAAGGTTAAAAACAATATAAAAACGAGACAAAAACCTTGTCCAGAACGACGAATTTGAGCCGCCGGTTAAATCAAGCACAAAACATCCTCAGGTCGTAAAGATGTCGGCCAAAGAACCCCGAAATAGAACTGATCTAGACACAGGGCAAACTGCCACCGGCGGCGAAGAAATAGTCGTAGAGAGCAACTTTTTGAAAATTTGAAATGATTGGCCGACGAGCAATCAGTTGCCTCACAGCACCTTTGATTGTTGCACATCGCATGTTTTGAACAGTTAAACTAAAAAATATATGGCGAGTATCAGTTGTTAGCCGATTGGGGATTTGTGTTGAAGTTAGGACACCTGCAGGCACATCTCGGAGTAAGGCCAACAAAGAAATCCATACTCAAGTGTGCACAACAATAGCATGCGAAGAGCATTGCTGCTTTGCTAGTCCTCCTTTTCTGATCGGCGAGAGTCTCTCGGGCAATGGCCATTGGTTCCAAACTGCAAATGATCGGAGACAGAGAGAGATGCGGGCCAAAAGTTAGGCATCATTATTAAAGTTTTGTTTGAATTTGTTCCAAATTTATTTAAGCCAAGATGACCTATACCTAAAGTCAGACGCTTTTTTGCTCTTTAAAGGCACAAACCACATGACATACAACTTATGTCGAAGAATCCACACGTTAAAAAATAAATCTACACCTCTCGTGCTTATCAATTAGTAAAGTGCACACTCGTCGACACCGTATTAAACTTGAGCTGAAAGCACTTTCCAATAAACAAAACATTTGAGACGGCAATTTATTGTCAATTTAGGTTTATACATTTGGGTTCAGACACCCTCTGACTCTCTCTTGCTTCCTTCGTAACTAGCTCTATTCAATTAATTATAAATGTTTGTTTTTTATATTCAAAAGCTATTAAAACTTTTGTTTCTTAATTATCTTCTTCTTGTTAAACAGTTAGGTTTCAATTAAGTTGTGGGTTGTTGGCTGTATTACAACTCTACAGCGTTGATTTTAACCGTCACTTTTCTTATTTCGTTTGTATTCTTTAGTCAATTCGATCAGTATTATCAAGAGTGCAAACAAGTTCCGGAAAAGTGTTAGATGGTAATGAGTAATGTCTAGTTAACATTCCTGATTTCCAGCAATCTATAAAACGTCTTGAATCAAGCACATTCAGGTTTCGATGAAGAACAATGTCGAGTCAAAACTTTTGTTAAATGTAACGCCAACATCTGACATCTTTCTTAAAAACGGTCCGCATCATGTCATGAAAAACGGAAGAAAATTAAAACCTGCAGCTTCATTGTCTAAACAATTCAAAAACTTCTGAAATCAGTAGAATACTCAACATAAAACTCCCATAAAATTGCAGTTTAAAACTTGAAAGAAAAAAAAAACCGTAATCTTGTTGCCGGTCACCAATATATAACCTCAGAAACGTTAATGTTCCAAATTGTTTCAAATGAGCAAAGCCAAAACCAACTCCAAAAATCAACTTACCACATCCTTGTATTTGCGGTTTAAATGTTTGCTTGATGAGTACTTGTCACGGTTATTGTAATGCCGCTCGAATCGTTCTCGATTTTGCTTGGATCGCCTTCGAGCTCGTTCGTCACGACATGCGTTACGTCGATTCCTGGAAGATTCTCTTCGTCTCTTGTCTTCAAACGAGTCTTCATCGTGCGCCGTGTTACGGCGCTTCGCCATTGATCAGAAAAAATTACCTAAAAAATGAACAACTAAAATTCAAAAATAAGCCAGAAACACGGACCAACACGTGAATGTAATGTTAAAAAAGATTCAAAAACGACATATAAAAAAGCTTCTAAGCTTTTGAATCTTTTGAGATAAAATAAACAAAAAAATAGTGGAATAAGGCCAGGAAATCCATAAAACATTCCTCGACGACCAAATCAAACTAAAACGCAAGTTTGAACCGCAGCTATAAAGAGAGTCGCGCTGGGAGAAGAACACCGTGCTGCGCTTTGAGCACCTTTTACAGTTCCAGTAGCATTCTTTCTGGTTTTAAACATGCTTGAAGATTCGTATCTACAAAAACAGCTAGACGACTATGGCAAAGATGTTTTTGATCTAACCGAACAGGGAAAGGTTGTCAACATCAATTGACTTATTTTTTAACTAATATTTTAAATTTTAGATTCTCTGTAAATTGACCAATCATGAGTTTCCGTTTCGTAAAGCTGATTTTCAAACGTTTATTCAATCTCAAAAATTTCTACGATCCTATGGATTGTACAAATTTTTTGAGAAATACGGCGAACACTTTGAAGACATTGGGTATTTAATTAATTCGATTTGAATTTAATTTAAATTGTTTAGAAAAAATCTCTATGGATGCAAACTCACGAAGAGAGCCATTGCCAAAGATGTTAAAAGTCTAAATGCGCACGTAAATGGAATGAAGTTTAAGAAAGCACTTCAAAAATGTAGGTTTAAAGTGTTTAAAAGTTGTTTTATTTGTCTAAAATCTAGATCAACAGGAGCTGGAACAACAAAAGGAGACCAACTCTGACTCTCCAGTTGATGAAGAACATGCTGATGAGGAGATGCTCAATGTAGTAGAAGGTGCCTAAGCTAAAAGTTAACAAAATAAGCAATTATTCTAGAAAAAGTGCCCAGCCAGCCCGCGAAACGAAAGAAAACGAGTGAAATGAAGCGGCCTTCGGTCAAAAAGTCTCGTAAAACTTGAGATATTTATTTGTTTTTTTTTTATAAGTTGTTGTTAAATTGTTAATAAATCCAATTGTTTCTACAACTTGTACAGACAAACATCAAAAATTGAGTCGAACGATACGATTGAAGCCGGTGTGCTTTGTAGGCCGCGCACATCCACTGCACTCTCCTGGTGCATTACGCTAATTGAAGCTTTTTTTTGAAAGCGTTTCTTGGCGCAGCGATTCACTTTTCATGTGCGCAGTTTTAGCGGTTGATTTCGTCAACGACTACTAGCTGCGTTATTCAACAGAATGCTTCCTCCTCTTCTGTTAGTAAACACGTTTCACTTTCAAGTTTAGACAAGTCAATCAATTCAATGCATCAATCAAGCTTCGGACTTTACTGTAAGTTTTTATTTAACCAAACAATATCCGGAAAATATGCTTTCCAAGGTTTTAATATTTTCTGTTAGCGGTATTTGTCTAAAAGTATAACAACCTCCTAATGAGACACCATCCAAGCCATGCGCGGCTATTTAACAAGGGAAAACTGTGTTGATAGCCGACTATTTGAGTAGCTAAAAATAACGACAACGAACATGTCGCAAACATCGATGCCTCGGTGATTATTCTTATCAGCCACTCAGTAAACATTGTGTTGTGATAGTTAACTTAGTTGAGTCGATTGAGTCCAAATTGTTTGCAACAGTTTTATTTCATTAGCATAACTAATACGATACAGGTTCTTTAGTTGGGAGATTCAACTGGGTATGGTAGTAATCTGTAGATAGTTGAATAGTTAGTTAGCTTTTTCCGTGTTCACAGGACAGAGCTGGTGGTGCTAGAACTCCTCTGATGAGAAATGTCCCGATTGATGTTCAGATGAAGCTTATGCACAAGCACAACAAATTTTGTTTCATGTTGAAGATTTGTTGTAATGATTTAATCCGAATCATCACAGTGGTCTCAGCAATGGGCATTGTGTTAGTGCAGGTTAACTTCTCGGTTGTTTCACACTGTTTTACGAGATATCTTGCATGAAAAGACGAAGATCACAGTCTGAAAAGAACGATGAAATTATGTTCTAAGCGTTTCGCTACAACACTCCAACGAGCGGAGTTACAGTCTTACTTAGTCTTTCTCGAATAGAGCGGGCTGTAGATGGTAATTCGTGTAAGGACGGGTTAATCAAAGTTGTGAGTAGTCTGTGATAAGGATTTAGGATTCCAGTGGCTATTATTACACAAAGAACAAATAGTATGAGGATGAGTTTAACCATCGTCTAGCAAGAAGGTACAAGGTTTGGGATGATTAAAGAAGGCATATCCGCAACGAGCTGACTCGCTTCCATTGGTAGTCCGGCGGCTAGCCGTGTCCACCATCCTTTGAGGCTTCTTTCCTGAGGTTGTTCCGTCGTGATAGTCTTGAGCTTTCCTTCGGGTTGAAAGATTCCTTGTGTTTCTGAGTAAGTGTGTTTGCACAAAGTGTCGTAATCTTCCTTTTTGGTCTGGATGTTAAAGGTGCTGTGTCTCATTGTTATACATGATCACGTAGTTGTTGTTTCCATCGCATTGAATTTGTGCAAGTAATGGTTTCTTGGAAGTGCATTTGACTGTCGCCGTGACTCCGGTCTGACAGACTCAACACCCTGTCACTTGCTCTAGCGCTTCGACCTCACAGGTGTTCACCTATTCCAAGGCTACAATTGTGGTTTTAAGACTCACAATTAATGTTAATCCTGATTGTTGTTGAACTTGAGTAAAATAAGAAGGAAAGTGCTCTTGGTCTTCTTCTCGCAGTTTTAGGGTAATAGCTCCCATCAAAGGATTCAATTTTCATCGGTTGCGTATAGCACATAGTATCGTTAAGTGCCTCGTTGCTGGTCTTGACTTCAAACGATGTAGTAGGCTGAACAGGAAGAACTTGCTGACTAATTTTACTCACATTGTCGAATTTGCTTAATTGGGTCGAGTTCAGACTTCCGTCTTTCCGTTAATCATTGAAACGTTGTACCATGACCTGATGACAAACGGATAAACGTTCTTTTGCGTGTTTCATTGTTTGTTAAGCGTGCTTCGAGGTAGTGTGGTAGTCACCATACTTCTCCACGTATTCGTTTTAAATCTTGTGTTCTTTTTCTTTTGGTTCACTTTCTAGGCTGTTCATAAACTTCTGCTACTTTATGCTAAGCCCTCGCATCTTCTTGACACGAAAGTCGGTACTTTCGTAGATGTCGGCTGATTCCTCATAGACTTCACCTATCTTGTCATTGCCCAATCGATTCAGTGAGCTGTCGTACTCTTCCAGTAAAGAGTTGTATTTTGCAATTAGAGCGCTTGATGCTCCTCTTGGTGATAGCAATTTGACGTCGGATTTGAGTAGACATGTTGTCCTGCTATTTGCGCCAAAGAAAAAACTGCCGTGGTAGTTAGTTTTAAATTGAATGGTCAACTTGAGCTAGTTTGCAGCAGTTTTATCCCACTAGCATAAACTAACAGAATACAGGTTCTGAGTTGGATAGATTGGAGATGGTAGGAGTATGAAGATAATTGATCGAGTTGTATAGTTTGTTAATTAGTATTAGGCCCCTTTCAATCAGGCCTCCTAATGTGTAAATCGTAATGAAATCGGGGTTCTTTCGATTTCCAGATTGCTCCTTCTCTCTAAGCGATAAGCCCTGTTCCCTTTGGAAGATTTGTTGTAATAATTTCATCCGACTCATTCTATTAATCTTAGTAAAGGAAATTTTCTTAGTAATGGTTAGTTTTTTGGTTCTTATACATTGATTTACACGATATCCGACATTAAAAGTGCGATCAATCTAAAGATGATTAAATTATGGTGTGACCTTTCAATCACAGCACCTTTATCTAGCCGTAACTTATACAGAAACAAACGACTTTGTTGGCTTTTCGACACGTTCAACGATCATAACGACAGTGCATATAGTTTCATACTCGGCATTCAATGTCCAGAATCTGAGCTTTAAAGGAGGACATGCCTGACTAAGTAGTAACAGCATTCAATCAAGAGGACAAGTCTGCGCAGCATAGTTTAAACTTGGCTGCAGCTAGGTGACTTAAATGAACATGCGCGACTAAACTAGTGGTTTCAATCGCAGTTGTTTGGATGCAAGTCATCAATGAAGGTAGAGTGTCTTCTTGCTGCCTTATGGAATAGTGTTCGACAATTTTAAGACTGTCACACTAGACAGATGAATGGGGGTAGCAGTCTTGCATAAAAGTGATGTTGAGGCTAAAATATTGTGGCTTCTGAATGGAAAGACATCACCGTTTGAGGTTACTATACCAGAGGACCAAAGTAGGCCACTTTACTTTTGATCATTTTCTTTTGTGTTATTAGGAGTGTATTGTTGTGTATTAAAGTATTTCGGTTCGTCTACCCGCCCATCTATTTAGTGTGGCAGTCGGGAACACAACAAGAGACATGTAATCTCTTTCTGTTGGCTACCGGACAATTAGCCCTCCTCAATTAGTTGTAGGATTTGTTCTGTTATCGTACGACGCCTCCCCGTGTGTCATCCTTTGTGATTGTTCAATTCGGTCAATCTAACTGGATTGTTTAGGTCAATCTGTAACCTTTTCCTATCAATTCATCACGGCTTTAGTTGTTGGTTATTTTCAGACCGATTGAGTTTAAAAGCGTATTTTTTATTCATATAAGCATTAACCTCAAAAACGTGCTTAGTTAATGGCAGAAGCGATTTCGCTTGGAAATGAACAGACTGCGCAGGGGAGGTTAAATCGAGCTGCGTGCAGTTGTGCTCGGATGGAATATGCGCGAGCGGAGGGCGAAGGGTAGTGTTGTTTCGGTTTGAGCTGGTTCAAGAAGATAGGCATGTCTCTGTTGACCTACAAACCGGCGCCCGTCAATGACAGTAGCCAACCTTGGCTGTGGCAGCCTTCGGGTTGTCCCTCCTCGAGTTTAGGGTCCTTGATGCAGAGAGTAAAATAAAAAAGTCAAACTGGATTTAAATCTCAAACGGGCAGAATGAGATTAATCGGACAGTTTGAAAGTTGATCTGCGTTGGGATTTCGAAGACTTAAATGCCAAATTCATTTTCCACTTCAATGTTTTGTTTCCTGTTGCTCTCTCTTTGATAGAAGCTGAACTGCTGATTACGACGTCTTTTTCAACATAGATCTCTGATATTTGTTGTTGTTTAAAGACTTTTCGAAGGCTGTTGGCCAGCTTCATGGCTCTTGTTTCATGGGACTGTCGCAATCAAAAATCACTGGTTCTTGACGCGAAGATCTTGCGGAGCAAAAGTAGGCCTACGATTTGGTGCGTTTTGCGAGAAACAGCATTTTTACAATGTCATTTCTCATCGTTTCTTCAACATAAACATCTAATTACTGTGGACCAAGTCTTAATCCTTCGTTCAGATCACATGCCTGAGAAGTCGTGAAAACGCTTCCGACCGGTCATTTTGCTGCAATCATACAACACGCATGTGTGACCGGATATTGATCCGCTGTTAGAGCGAGAGTTTTTTTAAAATTAAAATTAAGACAAACACTTTTTGGTTTTTAACTAGACAAACTGTCTTTGCACGTCATTTTGACTGCTGATGGCGGAATAATTGAATCGTTCAAACAACAATTTCAGTTCAATTTGCTTTGGTCGAAGGCTAGCCGGTCAAACTTTAGCAATATAAAAAGCGGCCATCATTTATACAGCTTTAGTTTCTGCGGACGTAGCGAACAGTCGCTGTGTTGTTTTTGTTCTTTTACGATGGCTATTTGTTTCGCTTGAACGAAATGTGCAATTGTCCAGCTCAGCTAAGGAACCGTACGCGCTGCAGCAAAGAGAAAGGACGACGCTTAGAAATTGGTGGCTGCACCAAACGGCTTTTACTCAAAGTTTGCATTTTCCACCCTTCGTTTGACCAGAACAGGAAGTCAAATCTTCGCCTTGCTGATTTGAAAAGAGTCGGTTCGGCGCACCAACTTTGTTGTATTTGGCCTGTCTGAAGTTTGGCGTGCCATCAAGCAACTTAGTATTTCCAACTTTTATTCCCTTAGATCAGAGATGCAGGCAATAAAATTTGAATCGTATAGAAAGAATGTTTAGTAGCAGCTTTCAGTTTCAAGTGTCTAATGGAGTGACAAAAGCACAAGAGTTTATCTGATTCAACCGCATCAAATCTTTTGATAAGTTTAAAAATTAAATCCTAGAAAATGTAATATTGACGCAAAGAAAGAGTGTTTTGGGTGTGGGTTTTGTGCAGAATCTTCTTGTGCAAATCTTGTTTTATCACTTGAGTCTAGTTGGTCACATAACAGTCGCCAGAACCAGGATACCTAACAATGGACTGTTCTACGGGTATTAATTGAGGATACCATGTGCAGGATGGGCTTTTGACATTATCATTTGAACATGCACGGTGATCAATGAATTTCGTCAATTAATGAAGTAGACATGAGTAGGACAACCTTGCGCAGCATTGTTGCAAAGAACAGAACATTTCAAAATTTAAGTTGTTTTTTTTCAAGTTTTAAATGTTGTCAAACAATCTAATAAATTTATTTTCGACTATTAAATCAAATATTTAATATAGCACACAAGACCGGAATCCACAGTTTCTGTGCCAAGCACGTAGACCAGAAACAAAACAAGTGTCTAGGCTTCTTTGCCAAGCACTAGTAAAAAGCACACTTTCTTAAATAGTGCATTGTGAAGTAGATACGGTCGCGTTAGTTAAAGCAAATTTTGAAAAAAACCGAAAGATCCCAATACAAAATTGAGGCCTGAAAAGTCGTTTGTTGCATGAGTAACTTTATAGAGGAATCAAAAACCTAATTAAGCCAAGCAAGAACTCTCGATCATAAATTGTTCGGCTTGTTAGAAAAGATTGTTGGCTAGGATAATGCAGTAGGTGAAAAACAAAATGCGCGGAATTTATTTGCAACACTTAATCCAAAAAATGCCTGTACAGCCGACTCTATAAAATGATGGATATTGAAAAAAGCGGCGAAGCGTTACGGCGAATGCTCGCAAAAACTGTCGAGATTTGCCGCTCAAAGTTGTTTTTTTTTTATCAATGCGGCACACGTTCGAATTGCGTTGAACAATGACGACAATGAGGAAGTATTTTGAGAAGATCGAAGCTGTGTGCTGCTGTGTTAATGCTGATCGTACCATGTTCGAAATTAGCGTGCGTTTCGTTCCAAAAATACTACACATCTTAAATGGTCTTCAAAAGGCGTTTTGCCGCGAATCATACGCGCAGTTCATTTGTTTATTCGCGTTTGCATGCTTACATAAACGATTGTGATAGAAGATTGGAGTATTATAAATAGACAAGTTGCAGAGCGAGCAGTTCCAAAACAAGTGGCCATCTGCTTGCGCTCAATAAGCCTTGCGTTTGTTTATTTTGAGACGCAAACGTTGTACGCCACTCTTTAGCCAATCACTACTTCCTTTTCTAAAAATGACAAATCTATTAATCTCTATCACTACTCTAAACTTACTGCTGCTTCTTCGAATATGGATGGTTTGTGGCGAAGGTGAACCATCTGAAACATACGTAGACCCTTTTCCTGATCCAGCCTTGAAGTCTGAAGGCGAAGTATGGCCAATTCCACAAAAGGTTGAATATGGCCGAGAAAACAGGACTATTCGCAAGGGTGCAATCAACATTATCTTCCAAGGTCTACGCGATGTTGACTGCGATATTTTGGAGTTTGCGAAACGCACCTACCGTATGAGCTGAATCTTCAAATAGGCTTCATGGGTTATTCA
>JACCHV010000542.1:0-10300 GCA_018907245.1 Eupristina koningsbergeri
CTAAGAAAGTGACAATGAAATTTGGATGCCAAAAAGCTTGTATTTGCTGCGAGACCGGTTGTTTGGCCAAAATTTCCCAAAATTCGACTTTTGTGTTCTGTTTTAATGACGGTTTGTTTTGAGTGGGCCAATTAGTTCGGCAACTCCTCGCTTTTAGTCTTCTCATCCGTTGTAGCGCATGCTAAGCAAATCTTTACTTACTGTCTATTTTGGCTCAGAATATACCACACGACAGTGTATGTCGTGTTTTTAAGGATGAATCGAAGTGATTATTTTTAACACAATCGCATCTGAATTTGTCAAAAACAATAAACTTTAACTCTTCCTTTTTATACGCGTTTGAATAACTCTTGGGGCGAAGAGTTAGCGCTGTGTGCTGAATTTCAGACCTTATTTGTTATTTCTTTCTACAAAGAATTTCCCTGATAATTAATCCTTGGATCTCTCTGCTGTGTTGTTCCATCTTAGAAAGTCTAACTCAAGAATTAGTTAAGAAAGGAACATTGCTGATGGTGGTCAAGCCTGGCTTATGTTGTTGAAGAACACTACTTCGTAGATGGCTAAAAAGGGGTATGCATTACTCCTGTAAATCAGTTACAGTCAAAGTGCTTGTGATCTGCACAGTTCTGGCGCGCACCCACTTCAGTCAATCGTGCACACCTGGGTTTGAACTCCGGCGTGTAGTCTTTTTTGCCAGCAGACGCTGTACTTCTTAGTCAAGCACACCTTCCTGTTCAAATTAATCTTTGACTTAATTGGTAAATTATGTGGCTGTTTAGTCACTCCTTCTAATCTGTCAGCTTTGGGTAACTTTCTATGCTTCTCAAACTCGACTTTCTTGTTGTCCACTCTTTATGGCATCGTGAGACGTGATCTTAGCAATCGAGTCTAAAGTAATCTTGGATTGTCTCTTCTTGGGTCCCATCCTTGATGCAGAAGAAAGAAAAATGTAGAATGGCTTGACATGGAGTTTAGGAAAGCTGCTCAGGGAAAATGCTGCTTTGACAATTTTAGTTTATGCTAAAATAGCAAATGATTGAAATATTTTACTTCTTGCGGTGGTATGGATCTATTACAACGCCTATTACAGCACTTGTTACGATGTAATGGGAAATCGATGGCCAAAGCTATTGGTCACGTACGCTGTTCTGGATACAAAGAATTGTATTTAGATCAGTAGCTACATTGCGAGCCAAACTAAACAGCAACTCAATACCTGGATCCCCAGGACGGCTGAAAACGAGATAGTAAGAGGTAATCAAAAGCAGTGAGGTAATTTTGAAAATCAAAGTGCTCAATAGTCGGTGAAGCAATTTTTATAGACGCTCCTTGTACGGATTGACAGAAGAAATGTAAGTTTGTTGTTTTGAGTCAAAATTGTTTCCTGTAAATATTTAATGGCAAAAACGTTTGTCTTCAAGCCGTTTGTGGCAGTTGTGTAGAATTTAGTTGCTTTGTTGCTCAATCATGTTAACTAGACGTTATATGTGAGAAATGTTTTTCGGGATCGGTTTTGGAAGTAGTCTGGTATTTTTTTAAAAATTAAAATTAATAAAAACAAGTAAATAACTACTATGTGGAGAGGCAGCTGTAGCTGTTACGCCTCGGTTGTAGAAGATAATAGACAGAGCTAAATTCCATTTACAGAGTTCACCAAACAAGAAGGACCTTGTTTAGTGGCAAAGGCTCAACGATGGTGGTGATATTAATGCCTTATAATTAACAAACATGTCTTGTTTATTTATTTTTATTTTATTTCTGCATCAGGGACATAAACTCTAAGAGACAACCTGAAAGCCGTCGAAGTTGGTTGCTGACAGTGGCGGATGCTACCTCGTAACTTTATAGGGCCACGTGCTATTCCCTCGGGATTGGTTGTACTCAAGCTAGCTGAAACAAAACAGTACAATTTACTTGGTCGCGTACATCCACTCGATTCGACTGTATGAAACTGAGTCTGAATACACCCTATATGGTTGATTCTTTTCCAAATAAACGCCGCTGCCGTCTAACCAAGCACACCCGCATTTTTTATGTGCTCGAAAATACAAGTAGTTAAAGCCGTCTAAGAAGGCTGACTATCGATTCATAAGTGGTCGTAATTCTTCAAGAATGTTCTGTGTCTATAACCAAATCATGATGAATCATAGGTGTCGATTCGAACCGAAGCCAATTCACTGGAACAGTCTTCGTTTTGTGACGACACAACTAAAAGCATGCATATTTACTTGAAATGCTCATAATGCCTCTTAAAATTTTAAAGTCACCAAACTCAATTGAATTGGCAACTTTTATTTCGTCTCAGACTCATCAGGGCCTTTTATTCCGAGAAAACAGCCGTCTATCTAAACAACCTTTTTTCTTTGAGAAAAACCTTGCAACCTCTGTTTTAACTCGATACACATTCTGTGATCAGCAAATTGTAATTTCCAACAATAGTTGGAAAAAGAATCTCTACCTTCAATAAGACTTTCAATGGCGTGTTTTAAAACAATTTTTTCGGCAGCTAGTTTCAAGTGATTATGAAAACACTTGCAAAATACTTGTCAAACTGTTTAGTAAGGAAAAGTTAGCGGGGCATTTTTTTGATAAGCAAAGTTGGGTTTTCGTGATAATAATCCACTCTTATACCTGAAGTCACTTTGCCTTGATGACGTGGTTCCATGCGGGGCGTGCTTGTAAGTAGAGCAAGGTTCGCCATGGAAGAAGAACTGCCTAGCTTGGTTTTTGGATCCAGTTATGTGTTATTGGCCCAGGCAGTGGGCAAGGTCAAGTAGTGCTGTCTTTCCTACTGCAATTAGCTTGAATGTGTCAAGCCTATGGAAAGCAACAAGTGCCCTTGTTCAGTACAGGGCTAAACTTGGCAGCCGCCAACTTTCGCACTACTTAAACTGTCTCTCCTAGATCTAATCTCTGAAGCCAAGGGCAATGAGGGAAGGCTAGAGTTTATGAGAACGTGTTTGGCTGGGCAGTTAGCAATGTTTTCTTAGAAATCAGAAAAGAAGTGCACCGGTGTGATTTAAATTAAAGTCAACCGTGAGTAGCTTGTTTTAGTTTGATGTTAATACGTTGGCAAACTAGCTAGCAACGTTTCAATCACAATTAAGCTTCATGCAATCGCTGCATGTAAAAGCAGTGTGGCGTCCTCTTGTCAATCTATCAAATGGCGCTTGCCCCAGTGGTGTAATAGTCAACTTTAGCGATGCTTTTGATTGCTCCTTGTCCGGAATTAGTTTCTGAAATAAAAGTGCGAAAAAATCGAGCTTAGAAGTGACCAGCACAAAAGCTCTGAGACAAGACGTTTCAAATTCTTTTGATTTGTAAAAGTTGTTCTTCCAACTTTGCTCTGCCAATCACTTAATAGCAAAGCGGAAGAAAAAGTCTGGACGTTGTTGGCTTTTTAAAGCAATGAAAAACCGGAACGTCTTTGAAACTGTGAGCAGAGAGTAGAAAGTAGCAGTGTGTAGATTTAGACTTAGGCTTCCAGGAAACAACGAATCTCTTCTGCTGAGACTAGGTTTATTTTCATGTACAAGAGGTTGAGCAGTACTTACCTTTGGTTACCTTTTTATATTCTAATATGAAAAGTAATTGTTTGATTGAAGATGCCGTGCATAACGCACTCAAAATGAAGATGTGTATTAAGCATAAAAGTTGTTGTCATACTTGCAACAAAGCTTGAAATTCAGCGATTCTTGCTTACCAACCTGGAAGGAGGGAAGAAATCTGTCTTCAAGACACACTCAAGAGTTGCAGCTTTGTGCTGGTGTAGCTGTTTTAAAAAGTATTAATAGACATATTTTGTAAGATGGTTCACGTTTCTTTGCCGATTGGTGTACAATCCCTGGCATGTTGGTGCTTTACTAAAAATGTCTGTGCAAACACATATTAGACACAGTTCCGTTCAGAAAAGTAGCTTGAAAACTTAGCATTTGCTACGCAACTGATATCGTTTTTAAGATTTACTTTTGTTTAACAATTACAATTCCCAAAAAGTGCACTGCTTGCAAATTAATGATATTGTTATATGCTCACGTGATAAGGATGGACTCGCAAAAGCATTGACACTTGAGTTTACATGAGCAAAGAAGTCATCGAAATAATTTCGATCGACGCTTTGAGCGCTCAATTCAACCTAAAAATATAATAGAGCCCAGAAGATGAGCTAACAATCGATTATTCCGCGGTTTTAGCGTTGAATTCGTTATCTTGAATGAATTGGACGCAAAGTCGAACGTAGTTGCTCGTAAAGTCTTTGTCCTGCTGATGTGACAGAATGGCATGTTAGCGGCGTGTGTTGAACGTAGGATTGAATAATTAAATTAGTGCCAAAAAGCTGTCCAATCTTCAAAAGGACATGATCAGGAGGCCCAAATTTGCAAAGAAATGTTTGAGCTAGAGTGTTGACGACTAAAGGAGACTACAGAGCTACAGAAAAAATTGCATGTGTTTGATTTCAAAGCTGTTCGTCACGTCTGGCGTTCATCTAGAACTAATCTTAAGCCAACATATATACAGTCATACTTGGATAATTAAAGATTTTTTCATGTTATTGCGTCTAAAATCGTTGCGCTGAATTAAAAGAGTTCCTCAAATTAATGCGAATAGACCGAGTAACCTTAGAAAAACCACTATACAAGGTGTCGACTGCTTTGAGAGACCAAACGGTGCGGCACAAGAATGATTTCAAGTGTAGAGGATTACGGCTTTAAAATAAGTAGCTGGTTCAGTCAAGTTTAGCCCAGACAACAGCCTGTAAGATCACTTTCAAAAGCATAAACTTAGAACACTGAACAGAATGCAGTGTTTTTAGCCTTGACTAAGCTGAAATTATTGAAATTTATCTGGACAAGCATGCTGAGTTAATATTGTGTCCAGTTCAAAACGACTACAATCAAAGACATGTTTTTGTTAAGTAGTGATGCTGCACTTCCATATCGAACTTTAATCGTTAGACAATAATCTTGTTGTATGATTCTCTGATGTTCTAAGCTTCAAAGCTTTGAAATTCTGCTCTGCGTGAAATTTCAAGTGTTTTTTTTCCAAGACAAGTACTTTTAAAAGAAGCCCAAAAGTGCTAAATTTTATTTTAAACAACATCGGGAAGCTAGAAAGGCTTTACAAATTTTGTCTTTTGATCATTCAAAAGTAGCACACAGAGGTAAGGATATGTTTGCTGATGGCAGATTACGAGAGGATGTTGGATGTATTGTCGCTATTAAAAGTACTTTTTGAATTTTCGATAAATCTTTGATTGGTCATTTCTAGTTATAGGTTTTGGTGTTGTATTGCGCGTTTCAAGAGTCACCTAATCGAATAGAACAAACAGTTGATGCCTATCTTAGGATGAGCAAAAACCACAGATGGGTTGCGAGCAAGTCTAACAGGTCCGAGTAGGACGTCCAAAATTTTCACGTTTGAACTTGCTAGGAACACCAAAAGAAAGTGCTCCTGAGCGGAAAACACCGTTACTTGAGCCGAAACCTAGACAATTATTTTTTGATGCAGGATTGATACCCTTGCTGTCTTCGTTTCTTTCAATATTTGCCCCTAGTTTGCTATTTGCTATTTTGTTTTAAACAGGTCACTTTAATTGTGGTGTTAAATACTTTTACACTTCGTGCTCGTACCCGTTTTAGGCTTCAAGGACACAGCAAAAGCCCAAAACGAATATTGAATAAGAAAGACACCCATCTGACTGGGTTAACGACCGGAATCAATCAGAAATTCAATCTGAATGGAATACCAAGGGGGCAGTTGTTGCAATCTAAGCCTGGCCAGAGCTAGGACGATAAGGGTCGCAAGGTTAAAGCTTAAACACAAACTGCGGAAGGTCGGGTCTGATTGTCAAGGCATAGCATAGATTGAACAGGGTATAGTTGCAAGTTGCATGGCTTCGGTGTTCTTTGAGTTTTAATTAATGTCTGTTGATGAGAAGAAAAGCTCAACCGGAGCGATTCAGATGAATAGAGTAGTTGATGATGCTGCATGTGCAGATTTGTATAGAGTTTTTGCGTGCCTGGTGCCAGAAGAGGCAACTTGTAATTGCAGAATTCGACTTGGAGAAATCATTGAGGTTTGAGTTGCGTTATGCTTGTCTGGAAAACGAGATGGCTGGGCAGGGGCGTTCATGGCATGGTGAATAGAAAAACTTATTGATAATGTATCTTGGGCGGATCAGTATTGTTTTTTTTTTGTCGCGGTCGACGTCAACATCCAAAACAATGGAGGGCGGCGATGAGAACGGCGCGAGAATTTCGTGGACAAATCTAACTTTTCGATGGTTCAAAGATAACGGTATTGTTTTGAACTAGTCTTATCTATTTCATTCATTTAAATTTAATCAAAGACTCAAAGACGGCCTGCTTACGCAATCTGCGTCGTTAAAAAGCTGTGATGCGAAAAAGCGGTTGGACTCGAGAATACAAACTTTGATGAAACAGGAACCGTTTTAGTTTTTCAGGCGCTTGAAATCTAACACATTTCGTATCTAGTGCATCTTTTTGTACTCTTGCGACATGCGAAGAGCGACGTTAGTTAGATTCAATATTAGGTGATGACATAGCAACAACTAAATGATGATACAACAAAAAGAATACAAAACGCTACATTGCTATAGCTGCCGACCCAGTTTGCAGGCAGTTAGCTCTGCAGTGGCACTGACTTTCTATTCAAGAGTCATCCTCTTTCAGCGTTCCCAACAATACCTGAGCGTATTATTCAAGTCGTTCAGCAGTTGTAGCACAATTTCATCCAGCAATCTGATTACCTAGAATTTGTCGCATCAAAGTTGCGTTCAGCTGCTTTTGAAAGTAGTCATGCTCAGAAGTCAAACGTTGTAAAATTGTGTTTTCAAAAGTTGCTGCAACATATGAGGCGAACTGCTTTCTGTTTGATTTGAATTATGGCTTTCGCACGCTACCCGTAAAACAAAGCTATTTCAATCTCAAACAGGTTAATTTTTTTCTGAGTTTGAAAAAAAAAAGTTTTTATAAAATTGACAAAGGTGTAATCAGTAAAGATGATTGCAATCGAGTGTAAAAGAAAATGTTCCCATTCTCAGGTCTGCCAGTTTTCCCACCCCATTTAGGTGTGCCCATTAACAGTTGTATTTAATAAACAAAATGTTTTCCATCACAGAATTCGATTTTGGAACTACATCCGTTGTCAGCGGTGCTGATGATTGACTCGCGCGGCGATAACATTTTCATGATATTTTAAGATGCGGTAAGACCAATGATTAAACGCACAAGTTCTTGAGAGGAGTGGGATTCTGAATTAGCGCACGTGATGTCTGCTAGCCAGCACGTCTTAGACACCCAAGTAGGCTGGGCGGGAGGATTTTAAACTTCAGACACTACTCGATTTAAAACAGCAGTTTAATCAAATCTGGAGTTGTTTTTATTTACTAACACTTTGAGTTTTAAACGCTCTTGGTGAATCAACACTGATGACGCTCTAATCGGATTTGATCGTTCAGCGGAGTTTTCTTATGTTGATCAAGTTCAAACAACTTCCCTCTCTTCTTTCTGCAAACGATTTAAATTAGTGTGTAAATTTTGTTTTGAAATCAAAGCAGCGGTGATAAGCGGCAGTTTTTTTGCTCTAAGCCCCCATTAACAAGTTTTAAAGAAGTGTGCGGTCGAGCAAGGGTCATTCGTAATCGATTGGACCCAACTTTTGTCTCAGCATTCGAAAGCATTTCTCTAGCTAGATCTCTCTAAATTCTTGACATCAGGCGCGTACCTTCAGGATGGTAAGTTTTTGTACCTAATTTTACTAGGGAAAGCTTTTTGTGTTTGAAGCCGGGGCCCGAAAAAGCTGACTATTGATTAAATCTGTGGCTGCAAAGTTTCTTGAAAAATTTTTTACAAACGTTATCCATACGAATGTTTCAACAGCATTCGCACAAAGAAGTCCCCAATTTCAACTTTACGCAAACTCTTCACTGCCAGACACCACCATTCGTGTTGTTGTTCACATTATTTTTAAAGCGAGTTGTTAACATCCGTCTATATAGCAAATAAACAACTGATCTCTCTTGTTTCAAGTCGAACAGTCATTAACGTCTTCAGCGTAGAGTAGAGCCGAGTCCGCGAGCCTTTTCCGATAATTTCCGTTCGTTTTAAAGCGGTGATTTATTAATTTAAGGATTTATTGCATCGCTCACTCGTTTTTCTAATGAGCGCAATGATCTTTTCTTTGTTTGTATTTTGGATTTGTAGTCTTTCGGGGAAAACAAATTAAGGCGGTTGCAGTGGTTTTTATTTGGACTAGCCGAATGGGCAGTGCACGCTGTTTTCTCGACGGCAAAGTTCTTGTGAAGCCCTTGTTAGTAATTAATTTAATACCAAAAGTCACCTATTATGGCGTTTTATTCGTTTTCTTTTTATTAAGATTAATTTGTACTTGATTTTACAATTTTAAAGACAAGAAACAAACAACTACGAATGGTTGTTGAAAAGTTTAAATGATTAAAACAAAGTCTATGGAAACGTGAGAGTTGAGCGTGTGTGTTTGTGATCTAACGGCAATATTTGTGATAGTAGCATTGTTGTCGTTTATGATAATCGATAGTTCTAGGAACCGGTATTTTGTCTAAAATATCTTTAAACGTAACTTGTGCCAGTTTTTTTGTAGACACAACATGTAAAACTCGGTTGAATAACTCCAACGCGCATCCGAGTGATTATTTGTGCACCTTCGATGGTTTATTAAATATGATAAGATAGCACGATAAGGCTCCACTGTTTGCTGTAAAGTCCTATGCAGTTTATTACCTTCTCGTAGGGCATTATTCTGCTCTACACCACTTTTGAATATTGTTTTTAGATGGCGTTCAACCTTCGTGAGCAATTTTACACCGACAAGTTTGTGGCCAACAAGTTTGTGAGCCTGCCGACCCGCGACAAGGTTCAAGTGGAGTATGTGTGGATCGATGGCTCCGGCGAGTTTTTGCGCTCAAAAACTCGAACTCTGGACTTTGTGCCTGAGAAGACTGATGGTTAGTGTTTTAACTGACGGGATTAACGAACTTTCAACGTAGATCTTCCACTCTGGAACTTTGATGGTTCGTCGACAAACCAGGCTCATGGCGCTGATTCCGACGTCTTCATCAAGGCTGTTGCCATATTCAACGATCCTTTCCGTCTTGGCGACAACAAGATTGTGATGTGTGAAACTCTGGACAACAAGCTTCAACCTCATCCAACTAACAATCGTCGTCGTTGTCTTCAAACCATGGAAGCGGCCAAGAGCGAGCACCCATGGTTCGGAATGGAACAGGAATACACTTTGTTGGAGTGGATGGATAATCCTTTTGGACGGTGATGAATTCACTAATCGAAGTCTAACTAATTGGACACACAAGTTTTAGGCCACCCCAAGAACGTTTTCCCGGCCCACCGGGGATTCCCTACTATTCGGGTAACTATTTTTGATCTTGCATAAATAGTATCTTGCTTAAAGGTGGGTGCAAACTAAAGTCTTCATCGTCGACGCGACATTTGCGATGGCCATTATCGCGGTTGCATATACGCTGGCTCCGTTAAACATCCGCGGAGTCGAATGCCAAGAGAATTTCATGCCAGGACAGTTTTGACGTCTCCAAGTCGGCGCCTTGTGACGGCAATCTCCCTGGGTGTAATCAGCGTGGAATTGCTGAGCTTTTTGTCATCCGTGTGTCCGAAGAGTTCGGCGTGATCGTACTTGGACCCGCGAAGCCATCGCTTGGAGAGACGCGAATGGCGCTGGATGCCACACCAAACTTTCAACTGAAAGATGCGCAAGCATGGCGGCTACAAGTAAATCCGTTCGCTGAAGCCTTCCATGAAACTGATTTCCGGGGAATTGTCGCGGCTATTGATTTGCTTTAGCCACCGCTCATCGTGCGCACATTGCTTATTATGCATCCGTCGGAGTGGTTCGACGATAACGAGCGTCTGTCTTCCGGTCTTCACGAGCGTACTGCCTAGCATTCAAAGTTTAGCTACGGCGTTGCCAGCCGTCGCTCCAGCGTTCGCATTCCTCGTCAAACTGAAGTGGATGGCTTTGTAGGTGGCGGATTTTGATTAAATACTTTCACCAATTTCCAGGGCTACTTTGAAGACCGCCGACCCTCATCTAACTGTGATCCGTACTCAGTCACTGACGCCATTGTGCGCACTTGCTGTCTTGGCGTGAAAAAGCTTTCCAAAACATATACGCCCCAAGATGCGGAAAGCCTGCGCAAGATGATTCAAGGCATGCAGAACTCGAAGATCGAGGAAGAGAATTCAAACTAGAGGAGAGCGAGACGGCT
>JACCHV010000543.1:0-19030 GCA_018907245.1 Eupristina koningsbergeri
TAAAGCCCATTCAAAGCCTTCTATCCTGCAGAATCTGTTCCGAGCGATGCTTGAACCGCGCACATAGTACTTGCTTGGTTGACCAGTGCTTGTGTGGTTCGTCTCAACGACATGTGTAGCCATCGTTTGATTCACCAAAATCAGAGCTCTTCTATTGTTCACAAAACTTTGAAATAGAAGATCTTGCTATTCTGACAAATGCAAATTATATAGTGTGTGACATAAATATGCGCCCACCCGCTGATTTCGCAAGTTGAGTATGAAGTCTTTCTCTAGAAGATAGGGTACCTCTAGAAGATAGGGTAGTTTTTAATTGACATTATTGCCGACTCCATGCCCAACTTGCAAATTAGGGGTGGTTGCATATTCAGGCGCAGTGCTATATGTGTGAGCAAGCAAGTTAGTGGGATCAAAGTCTGCCTCAAGTGTCAAGCGTTGTGCTACCTGGACAAGCCAGACATTGCAGCCGAGAACAGGCTTGCTATTGTGGCAGCATGTGTACAACGTTAAGCGAGAAAGTGGTTTAGGAAGAAACCAAATCGATAAAATCAAAAGTATGGCCTCTATCTGGATAAATTAGGCCACAGCTATAAGTTTGTGGATGTGTAAAGTGTAGTGAGAGATTGCAGCAGTCTAACTGTCGATGACTTTTTGAAACCCAGTTGAAGCGCTTAAAGCGAAAAAGCATAAGAGCGCAGAAAAAGCTTGCCAAGTCACCAAAAGTTAAGTCTCTTTGAGGATGTCGTGTTTGGGGTTCACGACTACCCAACGTCCCCCAGGTAGCTCAGGGTAAGAGTCGGCGGTTTTTGAGGACACGTGGGCTTGAGTTGAGGGTAGGTCACCCAATGATACGATGATGACCTACGTAGTCTATACGCTTGCTTGACTGGGCGGGAGAGTGGTGGAGTGGGCCCAAAGTAGTAGCTTCCCGTAAACCGGCTCCGGCCGGGGCGCACGACGCTCGTGCTGTTCGTATAGTCGGGAGGTCTCAGGGCCGCCAATGAGAAACCGAAGCCGTCTCTTGAGGCGAAAAAAAATGCGGCAGTAGCAGCAGGGAGTCCACCCCTTTTAGGCGGGTCGGAAACAGTTCGGCTGAACCGTAATCTTTTGCATGAGCAGGAATCCCGGCTCTCCTATTCATCTGGCTTTGGGTCAGCTGTCGCTTTTGCGCAGCTTACTCTTCGCTCGAAACCAATCTTGGCTTGCAAGACTGGCTGTGCTGTGTCTGCTTGCGTCTTGTCTTCTCGCTTTTCAGGATAAATCTTCGAAAAACATCCAACTAGACGAAGTGAATTAACATCATTGCCAACTTCATGTCAAACTTGCGAAATCAGCGAGTGGGCCCATATTTATGTCACGCACTGTAGAATTAGGCAAGTTTAGACACCTGATGCTGGTGTTGTTCAAACTACATGAGGCTGTCATTATTGCTTATGTGTAATGATCGCTGACTAAAAAATGCTGTTTGGTTGTTGTTATAAAGTTATTCTATCTTGTATAGACTGCTTCAAAAGGGTGTTCTGGTCAAATAAATAA
The DNA here is from genome assembly GCA_018907245.1 of Eupristina koningsbergeri. Lineage (NCBI taxonomy): Eukaryota > Metazoa > Arthropoda > Insecta > Hymenoptera > Agaonidae > Eupristina > Eupristina koningsbergeri. Next base: position 1,537 of record JACCHV010000543.1, read on the forward strand.
AACGATTCGGAACATCTAGACGACTTCTTTCTCTGGACCGGTCTTTGGCTTGATACATAAGTATAAATATAGTGTACATTGGATCCTTTTTACTGCACTTTTACTTCTTTTTTACTATTTCAATACCATGTCACATGAAAAAGTAGCGTGCAAGACGAGGAAGGCAAGGTTGAAGCATGCTGCAATACCAACTTGGAGTATGCAGAAATCGCCGCTGATCAGGACGGTCCCAAGAAGTGTGTTGGACGTTTTGCCTTTTGACTCAACGATCATGGCAAAAAAGAGAGAAAAGGACGACCACGGAAGTTGAGCGCACCTGCTGAGGACGTTATCATGGGAAAAACTTGTACGCACGATCTATGTGTAGACAAGCAGTTTTGGGCAGTTAAAGAACCCATTAGACAATCTTAAAATCTTGACAACGCTATAATTCAAACCCTTCTTAGTTGTGCTGAATCAATGCTGAGTCAAGTTGTACAAGTTTTTAATCGCAACAACACGTCATCGACTATTAATTGTTCTTGTTATTGCGTTAAAAATAAATTCTATTCATCAAAACGTGTAAGGGGTATTCATATCGATGTAAAAACGCCAAAAATTGACTCAAAAAGGTTTTTTAGACGTTTTGATTTTTTTATTTGTTTGACTGGAATACCGTTTTGAAGCATCTTACACAAGACAAAATAGTTTTAAAATAAAAATTATTATCAACTTTATACTCAACTTGCAAAATCAAAGATGTATTTATAGTAATGTGGCACAGTGTAACTTGATTGTGCAGATTCATTCTATTCAATTACATACAGCTAGGTCTAGGTTTAATTTGGTTTTTTTCTTTTTAAAATAAATGCTCTTATTATTTTGCCTAGGAAAAAGCATAATGTTTTGCAGCTTTTGAATTTAGCATAGAAAGGCATTTACTATTTTCGAAACTAGTTTATATTGGGGAATTAAACTCACTCAATTTACAGCATTGTGTAAAAACAAGCGCATTGATTTGGTTTATCTATCTCAAACTATTATTGCCTGAATATCCATTAATTTATTGTAAATACTTAGAGGTCCAACCATCAGGGGTCTAGTCCCGCATACATTGCCTACGATAGTTTTGTGGAAGAGTCACAACGCTCGTTATGTTCATGGTTTGTGCCGTGCGTGCAGAAGCGAAGTGGACATTGCAAGTAAGTGCTTTACGGGAGGCAGCTTTAGCACTCTGCCGCATCTTGCCTGTAATTTTCTAAGTACTTGTTTGTCGTATGCGGCTATGATACGAGATGTCTGTGCTCTGTCCTCTCGACACTTTTGAATTGCCTTCCTTCCAGTGGCAGGAGTAGTAAGTAAAAAAATATTAGTTTTTTGTGATTAGCTAGGTACAAGAAACTAGTTCTATGTGACTTTACCGCTTAGTAGACCTTGCTTTTACTGCGGCTGGATCGGATTTCTAGTCTCTTGAAGAATAGTGAGTTATTGACAAAGACTGGTCGAGGTGAAAAATGACTTGGATATGACTTTTCATTGCTGATTAAGAGGTTGTAAGCGGCGAAACAGTTTGTCACAATAATCTGTTGAGACTATTGTGCAGTTCAACAAATCTGTTTTTTTAATTTGTAGAAACTGAGCTACATGTTTACAATTTTGTTTTTGCCTTGATTAGTGATTGAACCCTATTGTAACTCCATCAAACCGCACCATCTCAGTCAAATATTTTCTCATTTAACTAAAATTACAAGAAACTTGGGTTCAATTTGACCGTGTTTCAAACGTGTCCTTTAACCACGTTTCGACACTAATCATCTATCATGATTGTTAAAAACGCGAATTTGTAACTGTTTCGAGTTTCACCAACTTCCAAACATTGGCTAAATACCCGATTTTCCGATCATCTCACTCACCAAAATTATTCACTTTTTAATATCACCATGTTTTTTTAATTGGTCCTACAAGCGAAAAGTCAACGATTGGGATCAGTACATCAATCAAAAAATGAATTATTTGAAACGCAAAAAACAAGCACTTTCTTGATTTGTTTAATGCAACGACGACAAATAAGAAGGTAAACAATAAGTATGACCATAAAAAACCACGCTATGAAACTTCTAAGATCACTGTCACTTACAGCTACTCAGAAAACTGCGCTTTAAGATCTTACAATCTTGCTTCTCAGAAACGACGATTGAAGCTTTCTGCATTCTCTCCAACAAAAACCTTATGAACACTAATGGCTTTAAAGTCATCTTGTAACAATTCACCACGGGAATTGAACGGCCATCAAACAATCAGCTGAACAGCCTCTACTTGGTCGCGCACATTTACCTGGGCTAAGTGCACATGGCTAGACTTGCACCTTAATAGACGCTTCTCCATCTATTTCAAATAAGTATGCCGCTACCATTCAACCAAACATGCCCTTAGGCTAGGTTATATATTAAAAAAGCATCACACCAGACAGGTTGTACGTTAAACGCTTATTAAAATCACCCAAACACAAGAAGTAACGTTCTTCTATTAGTATTACTTTGCCTTCATTGTTGACTAAACCAAACTAAATCGTACATAAAATAAAACCCGTTTGTTGTGTTAACGTCGTTCTAAAGCGTCATAGTTCTTAAGGTCAGTTGCTCCTAGGAACGCTGAATTAGGATGGCTTTTGAATGAAAAGTCATCGCTATTGTAGAACTGGTTGCTTGTGAGTTCTAATAGTAGTTTTGTGCTGTGAGCTCCGCAAGCACTTTTTCTGCTTCGCTTGTCTTTCATTTTGTTATTGCAAACTAAGCGGTTATACGTTATAGTGAATTCTTGCACATATATGCATATGTTCGGTGTGCTTTCATTTGTCTTAAGAAGAGATACAACAGCTGCTACCATTCGTGAGTGCCACATCTTAATCAAAGCGGTGACATACTGTTTCTGCAGTCAACTTGGGTCAAAACTAGTTTTGAATAGACACTCACTTATTCCATTGCACACATTCAGTCAGACCAGCTGTTCACAGCTAAAATTGAACAGTCTTATTGCATGGCTTTTTAAGCGATGTTAGTAGCTTGGTCGAGCACGTTTCGAAACTAATTTCGGTTACAATCCTTGGTTAAGTTTAAGAGTAAAAATTCCAATTAAAAACTTGAGTTTAATATCAAGATTGTTTAACGAAGCAACTTTGAGTTTTAAGAATCCTCAAAATTCATGGCTTGTGTCATGATATTAGGTCGTCGGATGATTATTGAGCATTTTATTAAAGTTAAATAATTTTTTGTCCTAAATGGAAAATTTTTTATATATTAGTCTTTGTTATCATGTGAACTACCATTTTGTAAAAAATCTCACTTTTTTGTTTAAAATGAAAAAAGATAGAGACTTTATTCGAAAACTGCTAAAATCCGAATTTGGATTGGGCCGCAGTATAAGAGGCCGTATCTAATATTAACGAAGCCCATGGATCTGGAACTGTATCTAGACCAACTGCCCAACGATGGTTCTCGAAGTTTAAAAGGGGTCGAATGGATATTAACCACAAAAAGGGGGCAGGAGGCCCTCGCAAAGTGGACCGACATGCTGTTGTCACGACTGCCGAAAAGTATCCTGCGATGACTACGCGCGCGATAGCCGATGAATTTTGTTGTCACCATTCAACAATTCATAAAATATTACGTGCTTCAGGTGAGGCTCTTTCATTTAAGCCTATTTAATGCAACTTATTTTAGGCAAAAAGTGGCTTAAGAATCGTTGGATGCCTAAGGAACTCACTGAAGCTCAAAAGCGAGAGCGGGTGAAGACTGCGAGAAGCCTGCTTCGCAGACATCGCCGAACGCCGTTTTTGAAGCATATTGTGACATGTTATAAGAAGTGGATTTACTTCGCGAATAATGCGCGTTGTAACGAGTGGCGGTCACCTAATCAGAGGCCTAGCCAAGTCCCCAAGAAGGATTGTCACGCGAGAAAAATGATGCTTTGCGTGTGGTGGAGTCAGCGTGGACCAATTTTTTGGAGGCTTCTTGAACAAGAACAGACCGTTAACTCGGCTGTCTACTGTGAACAACTTCAAAAAGTTCACCGTGCCCTTCGAAATCGCAAAAAAGTCATATTCTTGGACGACAATGCCCGTCCCCATAGATCAAGAGAAACGAAGCAAAAGATAAAAGACCTAGGATGGGAGCACTTGAAGCATGCGCCGTACAGCCCAGACATGGCTCCTAGTGACTTCCATCTCTTCCGAGGGCTAGAACACTGGTTGCGTGGAAAACGGTTCGTAACGCGCGAAGAAATGCACCAATCCGTGGAAGAATTCTTTGCTTCGAAAAATCGAGCTTGGTACAGCCAAGGCATCAACAAGCTTCAAGAACAATGGGAAAAAGTTGTACAGAACGATGGGGAATACTTTAATTACTAGTTTTTACTTTTTTTAGTTTTTTTTTTCAAATTTTAATTTAAAATAAAATGCTCAATAATCATCCGACGACCTAATAAATGATGAAGATGATGTTCTATTTGCATTTTTGATTCATCTTTGATTTTACGCGAATTAAAATTCATAAATCACCTGATAGAACCTATAAAACACTTCTATTAAATTTAAAAGGTAGCTCATTTACCACACACACAGTTTTGGGCGCACTTGCGTCGTCGTTTTCTAAAATACATCATACAAACTTAAAAGGAAATAAAGGCGAGCTTGACGAAGAAACATAAACGCTCAGAGGAATCTGTTTCAAATAGCTATTGCCGCGATTCTCTTTATAATAAATGTGGGGTTTGGTCAGACATTCTAAGACTCCTTATAACCGTACGGCATATCTTTCCGCCGGTCGAGTGCTTTTCGAATGCTGTTGCAGTCACGACCAATTCGTCTCTGTTTTTTAGTATTTAAAATCTGTGGAAGAACTTAGTCAATAAAGTGAATCTGAGCTTTAGTGGCTTAAGATTTCCACATAGCACTATGCCAAGCATAACCGGTTTCTTTGAAAAGTCTGCAAAAGGTTTATTTAAAATTAAAAGCTTAAAATGGAGCTCTTATCCAGGGCATAATCTATAAATTTATTTAAATCTTCTTGGGACGCTTCTTAGTCCACGCAGGTGGTGCCATCTCAATCTGAAAGTGATTTAGTGACAAAACTAGTAGTACCTGTAGAAGGGTTTGGGTACCAGATAAAAAAAATAATCCAAGCGATGATTAGGGAAACGATAAAAATTAGGAAAGACCAGCTCCAATCAGCCGCGGTTGGATAATAAATGAACGGAGATAAAAAAGCTGAAATGACAACGTTGATTCTTAGAATCAAAGGTTTTCAAAAAGACAAACCTGTAAAATACGTAGCAGCAAGTGTAATTGTGCTTGTTGCCTCGAGAAAATCCGACGAGGTGTACATGGCACCGTTAAACCACATAACCTTTTCAACACTATTGCTGAAAGCTAAACAGAAGAGCACGATAAGTAGGCCGATTACAAACAATGCAGTCGTTCCTTCCTAAAACCACATCGTAGATTTTGTATGAAGACGATTTACCGTGGTCTTCATGGCAATCAAAAAACATATGTTGATTAGGATCATGGCGGGAATTCCAATCAACAATAGGAGACGATGTGATGTGTTTTTTATGACAACCAAAGCAAAGATGAGTGCAATCAGGGAGGTCATAAACACTCCAGCGTTCACAAATCCAGCAATCGTCTAAATAAGTTAGAAACGGAAAACTCAATAGGTCCTACATTTGAGAACCCGCCATACTTTGATAGTAGCTCAGTGCCGTAAATGGTGATTGCTAATATTCCGCTAAAGTTGCAAGTTATGTTGGTTAGTACCGACATCAGCAACGATCTACGGTTAGACTGATCTTTCAATGCTTGCCACGTCGACTTTTGAACATGACTTCCAGACAGAAAACGTCAAACGTTAAAAAAAAAAGCCAAAAGCTAACCTTGGACATTTCGGTTTCAATCTGTTGCAGCTTACTTTGCGTGTCGTTGGCATTGCTTAGCTGGTAATAGAAACAAACACTTTCCATTGCTAGCACTCTGTTGTTAAGTCTTAAAAGCTGTACAGGTGTCTCTTTTTTTTTGTCCAACAAAAAGATTATGCAAACGACATTGAAGATGGCTGGAAACATAAAGACCAAAGGCCATAACGTCTTACTGCCCAAAATCACGTCGATGCCAAGAAAGTTTGCAACTGTTGTACCTAACTCAATTGAAATGCCAACCATTGTGTAGAGAATGTAGACATAAGAGTCATGGGCGATTTCCTGAAACAACAACTTTAGTACTAATCACTAAACTTGACCTCTAGATACAATGACAAGACTGAGCAACCAAAGCCAAGAGCTAATCCAGTGACAATATTTCCCAGGAAGAGAAGCTCAAAGAGATCGAAGTAGGCAAGTGCGCAAATCAAAGATCTAAGTCTAGATTGACTAATTGAGTGCAAACAATTTAAACCCGAGGATAAAGAAGACCTGAGCAGCAATGAGACCAGTCCGTCTGCCGACTCGTTTACAAAACACTGTAAAGACAATTGCGCCGATCGTAGCGGCCAAAAACATGATAGTAGTCGTTAAAGCCCAGATCCAAAAATGTGTGGTCTCGGTCAGATGCCTATTGTAGTGCTTCTTATATGTTGTGTTCATGAGATCTTTAAAAACGCCGAACGTTGGGTTTAGAATCGACATGTTGTATCCCAGACGATAAGCAGTTCCTAGTACAGTAATGATTGTCGCCATAAAAACGTTTCCTGGTACTTTGGACAGCATCTAAAATTTTTTTGAAAATCTCAAAATTAAACAAACTTGTAAATTAATTTTTACCGTATCACTTTAGCTACAAGAGCCGACCAACACCGAATACACAAATGATGATGGATATTGGATGAAACTTCGCGCTTCAACAACGAAGGAATAAGCAAATTCAATAGCGTACATTTAACAAAATCAAACAGATTTGTGTGATTATTTTCAGTCTCAAGAGCTCTTTTAGAACCTCTAAGCAACTGTTTTATTCCAGTTTGACTGCACAACAACTTCTTCAAACCATAGCATTGCGCTTTTAAATATTAACTCTAGTCGGTTATAAAGTTTTTGAGCCAGAGCGTTCTGAGCCAGAGCTGAATATGATTTAAGCGTGAATTCTTGGTCAGTAAACGCTTTAAAAAGACCGTAATAGATTTTTAATGCATCTAACGACAGGCTTATTTGAGAGCGTGATGTTGCCGCAGAAAAAGCGTTTCTTTGTGACACAAAACCTGATCGACGAGACACAATCAGTGTTAAAACCCTCGATTGTAAAGCCCATTCAAAGCCTTCTATCCTGCAGAATCTGTTCCGAGCGATGCTTGAACCGCGCACATAGTACTTGCTTGGTTGACCAGTGCTTGTGTGGTTCGTCTCAACGACATGTGTAGCCATCGTTTGATTCACCAAAATCAGAGCTCTTCTATTGTTCACAAAACTTTGAAATAGAAGATCTTGCTATTCTGACAAATGCAAATTATATAGTGTGTGACATAAATATGCGCCCACCCGCTGATTTCGCAAGTTGAGTATGAAGTCTTTCTCTAGAAGATAGGGTACCTCTAGAAGATAGGGTAGTTTTTAATTGACATTATTGCCGACTCCATGCCCAACTTGCAAATTAGGGGTGGTTGCATATTCAGGCGCAGTGCTATATGTGTGAGCAAGCAAGTTAGTGGGATCAAAGTCTGCCTCAAGTGTCAAGCGTTGTGCTACCTGGACAAGCCAGACATTGCAGCCGAGAACAGGCTTGCTATTGTGGCAGCATGTGTACAACGTTAAGCGAGAAAGTGGTTTAGGAAGAAACCAAATCGATAAAATCAAAAGTATGGCCTCTATCTGGATAAATTAGGCCACAGCTATAAGTTTGTGGATGTGTAAAGTGTAGTGAGAGATTGCAGCAGTCTAACTGTCGATGACTTTTTGAAACCCAGTTGAAGCGCTTAAAGCGAAAAAGCATAAGAGCGCAGAAAAAGCTTGCCAAGTCACCAAAAGTTAAGTCTCTTTGAGGATGTCGTGTTTGGGGTTCACGACTACCCAACGTCCCCCAGGTAGCTCAGGGTAAGAGTCGGCGGTTTTTGAGGACACGTGGGCTTGAGTTGAGGGTAGGTCACCCAATGATACGATGATGACCTACGTAGTCTATACGCTTGCTTGACTGGGCGGGAGAGTGGTGGAGTGGGCCCAAAGTAGTAGCTTCCCGTAAACCGGCTCCGGCCGGGGCGCACGACGCTCGTGCTGTTCGTATAGTCGGGAGGTCTCAGGGCCGCCAATGAGAAACCGAAGCCGTCTCTTGAGGCGAAAAAAAATGCGGCAGTAGCAGCAGGGAGTCCACCCCTTTTAGGCGGGTCGGAAACAGTTCGGCTGAACCGTAATCTTTTGCATGAGCAGGAATCCCGGCTCTCCTATTCATCTGGCTTTGGGTCAGCTGTCGCTTTTGCGCAGCTTACTCTTCGCTCGAAACCAATCTTGGCTTGCAAGACTGGCTGTGCTGTGTCTGCTTGCGTCTTGTCTTCTCGCTTTTCAGGATAAATCTTCGAAAAACATCCAACTAGACGAAGTGAATTAACATCATTGCCAACTTCATGTCAAACTTGCGAAATCAGCGAGTGGGCCCATATTTATGTCACGCACTGTAGAATTAGGCAAGTTTAGACACCTGATGCTGGTGTTGTTCAAACTACATGAGGCTGTCATTATTGCTTATGTGTAATGATCGCTGACTAAAAAATGCTCATCTGCTCGCTCTGGGTTTACAGCTTATTCGCCGCTCCAACTAACTGTGCCCAACGGCTACCATCAATTGCCGAATCTTGACCGCCTTATCCCAATAACCACGTTGACTGCACATCTCAGTTTATGTTTATTCGCTTCAAATAGGACATCGATTCGGCTTGTTGCGTGCTTTTGGAGTCCATTACGCAGTTCATCTCTACCGACACCAGAAACAACTTTTTACCAAAACGTTTTAAAAGTTTATTTAGTTTTGATAATTTTACGTTTTGTTCGCATTAACTTAGAAGTTCTTGCTTGTTTGCATTAGAATTCTAAAAGTTTGCTTTACAAATGGAAGTGTAGACAATGAATTTAAAAGATCATTTACACTTTTGTACTTAACGTCTTCAGGTGATTGTTTAAAAGTAAAAGCGATACCTTGTTGTTGGCTCATAGTTAGGTCAGGAGGCTAATTGACGTATGATTGCTTTGACCGAGTGTATTAACAGCAACTAATTGTACATTTCTTTTTTTAAAATTTTTATTTAAATCCGAGTAGAAAAAGTGGCTAAAAGCCATCAAAGCTAGCGATTGTCACTAATCGTTGTCATTCAACAAATCAGCAAAAGAATACGTTTTTTTTGCAGAATACTTATGTCAAAGTTGGGAATAACTAAACATAGCACCTTTTTATGCATATTCACTTTGACTGGTTCGCGTCACTAAATTTTAAATTTTGTTGTGGGTGTTTCTAACCAAACGCGGTTAACTATTCAGCTAAGCAAGTTATTTACTATTTTTTATTTTAATTAGACGAAAACAAACTGAAATTAGCGCTTTTTTGCTGGGGCGGGGGGCTTTTTGTGGCAGGCCATTCACTCATTGGAAAAGCAAACTGTGGTGGGTGGTTTCAACCCGCTTGTGTGTGTGTTGGCTCGATTGGATGTCGCGGCTAGCTCAGGCTGTAGGCTTCGACTAGCTTACATGCAGCTAGTTCGGGCGAAAAGCGTGTCCTCCGTCGACCAGGGGTGGTATCCACAATGACGGCGGCCAATTCGACGATCTTCAGACTGCTTGTCCTCTGGCTTCAGTTCCCAATACAAGGGATATTGAAGAAGTAAGCTGTTTGTTACTTATGCTAAAAAACGGTTTTTGTTGGGGAAAGTATTTAACAAACTGCAAAATTTTCAAGGTTAACATTGTTACTGTCAGAAGTTTAATCTTTAACAGTGGAAATAAACCAAGTGTTCTTTAAATTTGTTGAGAACGCTGAAATAAGGTGCTTTAAGTGGAAAGACACCATCTTGAGCTAAGTGACTGGGTTTTCAGTTTCGTTTTTTGGTACTGTTTTTCACTGTTACTATTTGGACTATTGCTGGACGAAGTGGTCAATTTATACTTGTTCTTTTTGTAGTGAAAAACACGTCGAAGCCGGTGTCATTTTTAGAATTTTTGCTTTTGATGCTCGGTTTGCCATCAGCAACTCCTCTCCTAAAATACATTCTGCTTCATTAGCATTGATACACCCCTGATCTCGCAAGCTAAATATGAGTTCCATAATAACTTCGGCTTGAAAACGATATTCTAGCGGAAAATCTAAAATTAAAAAATGTCGAAAAACCCTTAGTCGTGTTTAATCAATGTCAAACTAAGTTTTGTATGTTCTTAACCGCAATGCCATTGACTATTAATTGTTTTTGTCACTCATATTGCACTGTAAATTCGGCACACCAAAACGTGTGAAGCATATATATTAAATCGACAACACCAAAAACCAATTCCAGATTTTTTAAAGAGCTTCAAATTCTGTACTGTAATACTGTTTTCAAACAGTCTTTATAGTAGATTAGTTTTCGAACCAAAATCACTACTAATTTCATACTTAACTTGAGGCATGTACTAATAGAACATAGTGTATTAAATAACAAATTCTAATTTTTAATCCTGTATATGAACTTCTAGTTATAAAAGCATCGTAAACCATCACGAGCATAATCCGTATGTGACTTACGATATGTAGAAATTAGAGGTTAATTGGACAGACAATACGATATTTGAGCTAAGGATTGAATGATTGAATTTAATTGAATTTATTTCCTAGCTCATTGCTCAAGATAGTGACTAGCAAAATAGGTATAAAGATAACTAAGAAGAAAAGTGAGTAGCTAGGCTACTGCAAGTAAAATTACCAAAAAACAAAATACAAATCAAAAACAGAGTTTGGCCCACTCCCGAGCTTCCAGCTTTGCCCCCTGCTCTCGACGGTTTCAATTGAGTTTACCTTCCCCCTCCCTTGTGTGTACCGTTTGGGCGCGCGATGGGTTGGCAGTGCAACTCCGGACCGTTGGGAGCCGTTAGCTAGGTGTGATCCCTGCTGTTCAACCTTCCTTCCAGAGGTTACACCGCCTTTAGCTTGAGTTTGCTTCGGCGATTTATTGCAGGCCTGGTTGGGTGTGAACCCCGCTAGGCATGCCGCCGGAGTACTGGATAGCTGGAGTTGAAGCTGCCCTGGTCCAGCGGAGAGAAGGAGTGTGTTCTTTCTTCAGATGTATACCGGAGGTTAGGAGGACCCCGCTGTGACCCAGTGCGGTTGCCCAGTGTTCGAGAGGAAGTAGCTAGTCACCGGCAATGTAGGCCTCCCCGAGCTCGCCCCATTTCTTCTTGTCGCGCGCGATTACCTGCCATCCTGCGCCGACCGCCTTCCTGATGTCATCTTGCCAGCGCTGCCTTGTGCGGTCGCTGATGCGTTGGGTGCGGTTCGTCTTTTGTTCCGCACCTTTCATAGCCTTTTTGATGGCATCAACTATTTCGCCGTATGGTGCGGTTGAAGGGATCTCCTGTAGCAGCATGTAGACTTGTAATTGAAAGCGATCATAGGTTGACGGTAGTTGGCGGGGCAGTGTTGCACGCGGGGGAGAGGAGAAGGGAAATTCGAGGGTGGCACGGACGGAACGGTGATCGCTTCCCATGCTGTTGTTCTGGACTACGCTGACGTCCCTTACGGATTTTCGGTCTCTGGCCAGTATGTAATCTATTTCGTTCAAGCTTCGTCCATTTGGGGCTTTCCAGGTCCAACGTCTGCTCTGCCTCTTCTTGAAGAAGCAGTTCATAATTGAAAGCCCGTGTGCCTCGCAGAAGTTGACTAGAGACTCCCCTCGAGCATTTCTTTCGCCTAATCCGAATTTGCCGCAGCAGGTTTCGCCAGCTTGTCGCTTTCCGACAATAGCGTTAAAATCGCCAATTACCAGATCTTGCGGGCAGTGACCCTCGAGCGCTTGTCCTAGGTCGTCCAGGAATTTTTCGTACTCATCATCAGCATGCCCAGCGTGGGGAGCGTAGACCTGAGTCACCCGCAGTCGCCGACCCTCCTTGAGTTTCAACGACAGTTGGATGATTCGGTTTGAGATGTAGCGTACTCCCTCGACCGATTTGTCTAACGCCTGGTTGACGTAGAAAGCAACTCCTGCAGATGCATGCGGGCTACCTTTCGTGTCGCCGCTGCCATAGAGCGAGTGACCTGAGGCGAGTTGGATGAATTCGCTACCCGTTCGTCTCGTTTCCGATATTCTCATGATGCCGAATTTTATTTTTGACATGCTTTCTTCGCAGTCGGCTAGACACTGTTGTGAACGAATTGATCGCCCGTTGAACGTGCTAATGATGAGTTTGCGTGGTGCGACAGTTTTTGGGTTGGGAACGTGGCCCCGGGGTTGTCAAGCTACTGATCCAGGTGAACCCCTTTCGCCCGCCACGACGCCGGTGATCAGGAGCTGGCTTTGCATGGTTGAAATAGAGAAGAAACTGTGGGGAAAGGTAAAAACGCGAGGGGGTAGGAATAAATTTGATTTAATCAAATAAAATTTGGCAGAGCGGAGCGCAAAAAGTCGCGCAACCGCTCGCTACCATGCAAAAAAAATCCCCAAAACTTGGATTGAGGGGTTTATAGAATCCAACAAAGTGTCAAAAAAAGGAGTACTAACGCAGCTGTAAAAACCATGATCAAAACAAAATGAATCATATAGCTGAACAAAGCCCATAACCTAATCTTTCAAACTTTGCATATTTTCGCAGTTCTCCGGCTTGGGATGAACTCGCGTTTAAATCGCGACAAAAGACTATTTTATTTTACTCCTGCATCAGAAATCTAAGCCTGAGGGGTGCCAAGGCTGGCTACTGTTACTGGCGGGCTCCACCCCGTAGGTCGACAGGAACGTGCTGCTTTTTTGAACCAGCTGAAACGAGAAACAGCACAGTTCGCTTGGTCTCGCACATCCACTCGAGACAACTGCACGCAACCGAGCCCGAACATCTACTACGCAGTTTGCTTCTTTTCAAGCGAGCACTTCTAACACCTAAGCCTGTCTGACAAAAAACACAAGGCGTAGACTTTTTTAATTTACCAAAAAATAAGCGAATCAAAACAATAAATTTGGTACGTTTACAAAAACAGTGAAGTCAGACCTCAACAGCACCTGATTAAAGAATGAAGAGCGAATTGCGACGGGCTTAGTGTTAAATAATAGAAGTGTTTACTCAAAAAATAAATTGCATGGCAGTGTTTTTACTCAGCTGTGTTTACTTCACGTGTACGAATGTGCGCAAGCAACTATGGTTTAGTTACACCTAACTTAAATGTAATTGGCTCATGAAAACCGCACATCCTTCGGTCGATCTATAAAATGCTACCTGCCAGTGATAGTAGCTGACCCTGTAATAGTATTTAATTGCTTCTTTTCAGAATAGTCTTTGAAGCAAGGATAATAAAAAAAGTTACTTGTGGTCGAGATCTACGTGTTTTAAAAACGGCTCAACTTTTATGGTTTTGAATTTATTTCAAACGGGCTAACTATTATTGCAACTTATATATTATCCAAAACAATACTGTCTAATCTGGACTGTATGCTTACACATTAAATTTCAGTTGAGACGTACGCTTTGGTCGGCTCCTTGGAAGTGTTTATCAACAAAAGTTTACTATCATTTCAACAAAGTCAACCACCAGATTTAGAGCTCAGCAAATGGTAGTTCGAACTTACAGCTATAGATCAAATGTGTGATTCGAAGATCACCTGTGTTTTTAAAACGTCGCAAACCTTTTTTTTAAATATCATCTATAGGTTTAATTTATAGAGTAAAGCGAATGAAATGCCATCAAATGTCAGAACTTTCTATAACTTTTTTTAGAGTTGGCTATAAAGCAACAAATTTAGAAAGATGACTTTAAAAACATTAAAGATATAATAAAATTTACTATTGACCTATTTCGTCAGAGGTTGGCTTTAATTCCATTGAGCTCCAAAACTAACTTCAATTCAGTTCCAAACTCATGTAAACTTTAAAGCTAAGATTATAAAAATATTACTTAGCAAGCAAAGTCTAAGCTTAAGACAAGAGCATTTTGAATTTAATGAAAAAAACTAGAAAGAAAAGTCAAGAAGTTTAAAAGTATAACGTTTTTCTTCACTGTCAACGCTCCTCACACCAAACCTAACAATTAACAATAAAGTGCCTCGAAAACGTTTGAAAACGCCGTAGATTTGGACAGCCTTTTGTTCCAAATACGTATGAAACTAGACAGTTAAATTGATTATCTTCTGGATAGAATTTTGTGAAAACAACTCCATTTTCTGATCAGCATCAAAGATATCAACTTATGCATAGAACCAGTTCTAGCGGCTATATCATTCAATTTGCAAATTATCGATATAGATTAAACAATCGCTCTAAAAGAACTTCTAAGTTAATGCGAACAAAACGTAAAATTATCAAAACTAAATAAACTTTTAAAACGTTTTGGTAAAAAGTTGTTTCTGGTGTCGGTAGAGATGAACTGCGTAATGGACTCCAAAAGCACGCAACAAGCCGAATCGATGTCCTATTTGAAGCGAATAAACATAAACTGAGATGTGCAGTCAACGTGGTTATTGGGATAAGGCGGTCAAGATTCGGCAATTGATGGTAGCCGTTGGGCACAGTTAGTTGGAGCGGCGAATAAGCTGTAAACCCAGAGCGAGCAGATGAGCATTTTTTAGTCAGCGATCATTACACATAAGCAATAATGACAGCCTCATGTAGTTTGAACAACACCAGCATCAGGTGTCTAAACTTGCCTAATTCTACAGTGCGTGACATAAATATGGGCCCACTCGCTGATTTCGCAAGTTTGACATGAAGTTGGCAATGATGTTAATTCACTTCGTCTAGTTGGATGTTTTTCGAAGATTTATCCTGAAAAGCGAGAAGACAAGACGCAAGCAGACACAGCACAGCCAGTCTTGCAAGCCAAGATTGGTTTCGAGCGAAGAGTAAGCTGCGCAAAAGCGACAGCTGACCCAAAGCCAGATGAATAGGAGAGCCGGGATTCCTGCTCATGCAAAAGATTACGGTTCAGCCGAACTGTTTCCGACCCGCCTAAAAGGGGTGGACTCCCTGCTGCTACTGCCGCATTTTTTTTCGCCTCAAGAGACGGCTTCGGTTTCTCATTGGCGGCCCTGAGACCTCCCGACTATACGAACAGCACGAGCGTCGTGCGCCCCGGCCGGAGCCGGTTTACGGGAAGCTACTACTTTGGGCCCACTCCACCACTCTCCCGCCCAGTCAAGCAAGCGTATAGACTACGTAGGTCATCATCGTATCATTGGGTGACCTACCCTCAACTCAAGCCCACGTGTCCTCAAAAACCGCCGACTCTTACCCTGAGCTACCTGGGGGACGTTGGGTAGTCGTGAACCCCAAACACGACATCCTCAAAGAGACTTAACTTTTGGTGACTTGGCAAGCTTTTTCTGCGCTCTTATGCTTTTTCGCTTTAAGCGCTTCAACTGGGTTTCAAAAAGTCATCGACAGTTAGACTGCTGCAATCTCTCACTACACTTTACACATCCACAAACTTATAGCTGTGGCCTAATTTATCCAGATAGAGGCCATACTTTTGATTTTATCGATTTGGTTTCTTCCTAAACCACTTTCTCGCTTAACGTTGTACACATGCTGCCACAATAGCAAGCCTGTTCTCGGCTGCAATGTCTGGCTTGTCCAGGTAGCACAACGCTTGACACTTGAGGCAGACTTTGATCCCACTAACTTGCTTGCTCACACATATAGCACTGCGCCTGAATATGCAACCACCCCTAATTTGCAAGTTGGGCATGGAGTCGGCAATAATGTCAATTAAAAACTACCCTATCTTCTAGAGGTACCCTATCTTCTAGAGAAAGACTTCATACTCAACTTGCGAAATCAGCGGGTGGGCGCATATTTATGTCACACACTATATAATTTGCATTTGTCAGAATAGCAAGATCTTCTATTTCAAAGTTTTGTGAACAATAGAAGAGCTCTGATTTTGGTGAATCAAACGATGGCTACACATGTCGTTGAGACGAACCACACAAGCACTGGTCAACCAAGCAAGTACTATGTGCGCGGTTCATGCATCGCTCGGAACAGATTCTGCAGGATAGAAGGCTTTGAATGGGCTTTACAATCGAGGGTGTTAACACCGATTTTGTAAAACACACTGCACACTCAGGTTTTACCGTTTTCAGGCAGTCACGCTGCTGAAAGCCACGACGTCTGATGCATCTAAAATCTATTGAGGATCTGTGAATAATGCGTGCGCAACAACAACAACCTAATACTGATAAAAGGTCGTCTACACTTGCAATAAATTTCATTTTTCTGCAGACATAACTTTATTGTTTTTGTTAAACCAGAACTTTACACTTTGTTTGGAGATAGCCAAGTGGAAATATGCTAGCAAGGTGGTTGATATTAACCACAACATGATATGAACGCCGAAGCTGCTGAATTAGACTTCTTTGGGCTCGGCTAGAAAAAGATGGCAGGACGACTTTGTGAAGGCAGCAGAAGCGAGCTAGTATATGAAGAAGGCGCGAAACAATTATAACTGGATAAGAACTCTTCAAAATTTCTGATGGAGTCATAGTTAGCTGGTTGATTGTAAAGTTTTTAGAGCTGTGTCTATCGGTTATTATGGTCGATTGATATAAAAAATAAATTTAAATTTGAAGGTAGCAGTCGAATTCATGCGTATTTAGACGCTCCTTGGTAGGTTTAAAATTGAGATTTTTTATTTCACCTTTAAGGTGGATTTTTTCATTTTTACTGTCTGTAAAAGATTATCAGTTTTGTCTAGAGTATTGGAAATAAATCAATCGTCAATTAAGAGGTTTATGAAGAAATAAGAGTACAATCAAAGTTTGAGCACGCAAACTTATTTTCAATTTTGGTTTTAGTTGTGGCGATTACAGGAAATATATTTGATTAAAGCGCGTTTTACAGCTTGTGCATCGTGCATCTCTTTCGGTTGTTTGTACGCGTTTTGATATGAAACGAAAGCATGTGACTAAGTTAATTTGTCGTCGGTAATGCGCTAATTTTTTAAAACTTGTGCTATTGTGTCAACATTGAAAAGTTGTTGGATTTAAAGAAATATTGAGAGCACGAGCTTATTTAAACTTGACCAGCTTGGCCTTATGTTTTTACTTTGAAAAATCTCCCTTTTTCAAACCGGTTTGGCACCAGATCTTTGATTTTTTATTAAAAACGAAAAAAACAATACAAATAATTATCGTATTGGAAGATAAATATAAGCCAGAAGTTTGTTATATGCCACCTCCCATTGATATACATACCCTTCTGATTTTGCAGATTGAGCATGAAGTGGATAGTAACTCTGACTCAAAAACTGTTTTATTTTGTAGAGGATGCTTGAAACAGTATTTTAGTAGAAAAATTTAAATTTTGAGTGTTTAAAAACTTT
>JACCHV010000544.1:0-10186 GCA_018907245.1 Eupristina koningsbergeri
TCTCAACTATTTGAGAGCACTGTGATCCGTCACTGCCTTAAATTTATATCCCTCTATGTAAGGACGAAATTTCTTGATTGCCCACAATAATGCCAAACACTCCCTTTCACTGGTAGTATAATTTCGTTCCGCAGCTATCAATACTCTACTAATATAAAGAATTGGGTGTTCTCCATCCTCAAATTCTTGAGTGAGAACGGCCCCAATCGCAAAACCACTAGCATCACATTGTACTGCGAAACTCCTACTAAAATCAGGTCTTCTCAATACCGGAGCCTTCGTTAGTGCTTCCTTTAGTTTCTCGAACACCTCCTGCTGTTCCTCTGCCCATTTCCACGGTTGTCCTTTCCTTAAAAGTTTCACTAACGGAATTTTAATTTCAGAATCTTGTGGAATAAAGCGAGAGTACCAACCGATCATTCCTAAGAATCTTCTCAGTTGTTTTACCGTATTTGGTGCTGGATACTCCACTACTGGTGCCACCTTGGATTCATCAGGTCGCAAACCATTTTTATCCAGTATAAACCCCAAATACGTCACAGAGGTGCATCCGAACTCACACTTCTTTTGGTTGATAGTTAAGCCCGCACTTACTATCTTCTCCAACACTACTTTCAACCATTTTACGTGTTCCTCAAACGTCTCTGTCGCAATTAATATGTCGTCCAGATACGCGAAGATGTAGGGTTCGAATTCCGGTCCAAATAACGCATCAATCAGTCTCTGGAAGGTCATAGGCGCGTTAGTAAGTCCAAACGGCATCCTACGAAATTGCCAAAGTCCTGAGCCCGGAATTGCAAAGGCTGTGTACTTTTTACTAGTCTCCTCCAAAGGAACTTGGAAATACGCCTGTTTTAGATCGATCTTGGATAAGTATTGAGCATTCCTCAATTTATCCAAGATTCCGTCCATCGATGGCAATGGATAGGCATCCTTCTTCGTTACCTTGTTCAAATCCCTATAGTCCACGCAAAATCGGTAGCTTCCATCCGCCTTTTTCACCATCACTGGCGCGCTGCTCCAATCACTAGCGGATTTTTCTATTATGCCTTCTTTTAGCATCTCCCTCACTTCTTCATGGGCCACCTGTAACATTTTTGGAGACATTCGCCTAAATTTATGTTTCACAGGTTCAGCTCCTTGTACATTGATGAAATGTTCCGTTAGTGTTGTTCCGCCAGGCTTCCCAGTTGCTCTTGACAAGATTTTCTTCACTAACTTGTTTATTTTCATCTTCTCTACACTACTTAACTCTGAAATACCTGCACATTCAATTTGAATGACAGTATTTCCTTCACTACCACTTCTGGAGAATTCTCTCCACTCCCCCTCCCTAGCACGCCACAGGCCCCGGCCAAAACGCGTGTCTATGTCGAATAGTCTGCAGAAGTCCATCCCGAGGATCATATCTTGATCCAGTTGCTTTACTGCCCTAACTTTCATGATTAATTCCCATCCGTCGACGTTCATCTTTAGTGACAGGACTCCCAAAGCTTTGCTTACTGTTCCTGTTGCACATTTAACTCCTGATGACGTGGGAACTAAATTATCTTTCAGTTGTGCAGCTACTCTGCTCCCGACCAAAGATATCATCGCTCCTGGGTCACACAACGCTTTATATTTAACACCAGCTATATTCACATCAAAGAAACTCCTGTTTTCTAAGGATGAACCAGCGATGTTCTTAGTTTTCAATATTCCATCATTACCTTGTTCCACCAATGGAATTACTGGATCTGAAACTTGATTTTGTTCCATTTCACTACTTAATTCTTCATTTGGTTGAATTGGTCTGTGGATAACCTCTTCTGGACTCGTGACTGGGTTCAACTCGTCCATTAACCTCATTTTCTGCAGACTTTCTTTCAATACTACCAAAATATCCTCCTGGTCTTGCTCCGGCAATTCCACGGAGGTTGCTAGCTTCTCGCCTTCATCTGGCCTCCCAGATTGGCAAGAAGTTACGCCACGACACTGCACCACCCTTTTTTCCGCTAACTCTTCCTTTTTATCTGATTCCACCTCAGATAATTGAAGAGGTACGCCACTACACTGCTTACTTAAAATTTTTGCTAATTCCTCATTATTTTTGAATAATTGAGGAGTTCCGCCACTACACTTCTCCACTACCTGATTTGCTAACTTCATACCATTATCCAATTGATTTTTAGATAACAGCGAAGCTTCGCCACTTCCCAACACTGCTAATTTATCTGCTGACTCAGCAATAGTATCTGTTAGAGGAACAGATATCTTCTGAGCTCCGCCACTACTTATATTTGCTATTCCCAAGTGATTATCCGCTAAATTTGTAGACAATCCGGGAACTACGCCACTGCACTCTCTAATTATGTTATTTGTCCCTTTGGTCATTATTGGGAAGGGCCGGGACGAGTCTGCCCTCCCGTTTGACCATTTCCCCACTGTTGTACAAATTGTGCACAATTGGGGCAGGTTTTAATTTCGCAATTCGGTCTGCCGCACAATTGGCACTTCGGACCTGTGTCCAAGGCGTTATTAGGACATTCCCACGCGATATGTCCTGGTTTCCGGCAACGATAACATACCCGATTTGGGCAATCTCTTGCCTTATGCCCTACTGCTTGACACGTCGCGCATGCCCCATGAAACACCTCCTTCACTGGTATTTGCTGTGGGTTTACAGGGTTTGCCACTACACTGCTGTTTTTGTCATTTCCTGCTCCTTGATTATTCCAATTGTTTTGGAAATACGAAGTAGGTCCTCCTGGAACGTTGTTTGCCCAATTTTTCTTAAATTTATTAGGCTGTCCTTTTTGGAAGTTAGGATTTGGTACCTTTTTCCACGGAGGTTGACTCACTACCGGAAATGCGACTTGAGCTGGAATTGGGGTTTCCATCACTGCTGCTACGGCTACTTTAGCTTTCTTTTTCGATTTCTTCCCCTTCGTCGCTGTTTCCTCCACACTACTATTCATTTCGCCAACTGCTGCTACCTTCACTACCTTTTTGCCCTTAGGTTCAGGAGGAGCTGCTGTAGGCACCGTATATTCTTCTTTCGGTGCCGGGGGTACATATTTATCATTTAACTTTTGTACCCTTTCCCACTTGCGTCCGTAATATAATAAATCCTCGAACTACTCAATCCTTTTATCAGCTACATAGGTCCTATACTCCGGCAATAAGTTCCAATATGCAATGGACACTTGGTCCTCTAATAAAGGTGGTCGTTCGAAGTGGGCCAGCACAGATTGAATACTTTCTACAAAGCTTTCAATCCCTTCACCCTTCTGTTGAGTCCTTTTATTCAAATCCGCCATCAGGTCCTGTCGTTCGTACCTTTTACCGAACCGACTCCTAAATGCTGATTTAAATTGGTCCCAATTTTTTATTAAGTTACCTTTCGTTCTGAACCAATGACTTGCTTTGGCTCTTAATACGCAAGGCAACGTTAACAACAATACCGTGTCAGAAATTTGGCTATGTTTCCGGCATTCGTTCAACCTTTCGATGAACTCATCCGGATCCTGCTTATCTTCTCCCGAAAATTCTAATTTCCAGCACTGCATCACTCGTAGGGCCCTTACTCCTTCGTCTTTTTCTTGTGACTTTCGCGTTTTCCTTCGCGAATAGCTTTCACCATCACTACTACTATCACTACTGTTGTCACTACTATGCCGTCTAGTAGGTCGTCTAACTTTCTGTTGTATCTTCTTACTCCTAACACTACCGGTTTCAAAATCATCCACTGCCTGACTGTCTTCAGATATTCTAAAAGATTCCGCCAGCTTATTACACATTGCATCTACTTTGTCTTCTCTTTCCCTCTTTTCTCTTTCCCTTTGTAGACATCGGTTTACGATATCCTCTAACTCTGCCGAAGATATTGTCACCATCTTCCCAGGTGCAGAATCCGAGAACCCCTTTGTCTCATCCCAATTATCCTTTTTTTCTAGTTCTTTATCTTCTTCCATTAGCGGAAAGTCCAGCAGTGACGTATTTCCCGTTTCTAATTTCTTCCCTTCACTACTTGCCTTTTTCTTCTCATTAACCGGGAGGCCTAGATCCAAAAGGGATGGACCCTTTCGTCCATCCTTTTCCTCGTCCCAAGGAATACCTCTCTTTGGTAATGAAAAGGACAACCTATATCTCAACCATCTATTTTTCAAAATGGTTGGATCTCCACTGGTACTTAATTTATTTTTGATCAGGAATTTACGAATGGACTCCGGGTCCAAATTGTTCACTTCCCTGGTGACCGCTTGCGCCCGGGTTGAACCTTTCAATAAATCCTTCAAAAAATCTTCAAAATCTTCCATCTTGAAGATTTCCAACACTAAACAATTTGAATATCTCTTAGAATATACACAACGCACTAACCCTTAACGTAGGAGCACCGGTTACCCGTTTATTCAAATAAATTTTAGTATTATGACAAACCAATATATATATAAATAAATAATAATAAAAAAAAATAACAATAATAATAAGAATAAGTATTACAACAATTATTATATTATTTAATCTGGCGATTACCTTTGGTGATTCACTAAATGGGGAGGAGAATAATAAACAAACAATAAATAAAATAATAAAAATATAAATATAAATAAAATAATATGGAATATGAATAACAATCAAATAATACTATAATATAAAAATATATATACAATAATATCACAGATCACATTTATAATTAATACTATATACTAGATGAAATTATATAAAATAGATAGCAACAACGAGTTTATTTTCTAACTATTAACTTATTATATTATTACTATTTAACTAAAGTTACTCTATATTTAAATTATAATAATTACATACTATCACTATACCAATAGCAATATAAAAAAAAATTTTTACTATTTCCAATCCGTACTCCTCGCGTAAGCAAACAAAGGAAATCTATTAGCCAGAACTTGAATTTTCTAATTTTCCCGTGCTCCTAACCAACACTACTCACTCTAATATACTGTACATAAACTATAATAATAACAATAATATATAAAAAAAAATATTCGACCCAACTATTAAACAAAATCTTAAATTACTTAATACTATTATTTATTATTATCTCACTTCAATTGCATTTATCCTTATATCCCTTAAACTCTATATAATTATTAACGATTACCATATTCTTATTTTATGTATTTCCTAGGTTTAACTTAATATTTATAATTATTTAGCATTAGTTCTCTGCCTTCAATTATTATCATATTACACATAAAAAAAAAATCAAAAATTTAATTAGTTTATTATAACATTGAGCCAATCATTATTTTTATCAACTATTCTTAACTAAAAAAAAATTAATAATAGAAAAAAAAATTTTAAACCAAGAATTTTAAACGTTCACTATAAATCACCCATCACTAACATTATTATAAAATTAACGGAATTTCTTTATATTTTGTTTTCACATCACTACCTCAATAGCCACTCACTAGTAATAATAATAAACAACAACAAAAAAAAATACTTCATCCGCCAATAATTTATAATAAAATAGATTAATTGTTTTGCCCGATAAATTTAAAATTAACCGTTAAATATTAAAAATTCAACTGGGCCCCACGTTGGGCGCCATTTTGTAATATAGTTAAAATCTGAAAATTCTAATGAAAATAAAATTTTAGATTTCCGTTATAATTACAAATCACTTCATAAATATTTTTCACTTATCATCACTACCATTAATTTAATAAATTTCTCATGGGAGATTCCGTTGAATTTAAATTATTATTATATATATAATTAATAATAACCGACAATTGATTATTATCACTATTTAAATTTAATATATACCATCACTACACTCACATTTATTTTGATCGCCTTAATAAATATTTTAACAAATAAATTTCTTTATAATATAATAATTTCAAAATTCTATACAAAATATATATATAATTAAATATAAAATATTATAAATTAAAATCTTACCTGGTTCGATAGTTAATAATTCTTTCTCTTTATAATTATTTAATTTTCTCCATATAATCAATAATTCATTTACTTACGTTATTGAATTAAGGGTGATAATTTCAAGATAATAATATCAGCGTCAAATCCAGATTTTTAAATTTATATAGATATTGGATATATTTCCAAAAATTATTGATAATAAATAAAAATCCTTAATCCTTATAAATGAGATGAGTTAGTATGATATTTATTTGCAACTTCACTACCTTCACAAGAGAACAATAATAAACTCACTAATATATTTATATATATAATATTATTAATAATTATTAATATATTAACTTTAATAGAGGAAAGTGATATTAGCTCAAAAGATAATAATAGAATAATGGCAGATTTTTCTTCTAGAAAAATCTAACCCTTTCACTGCACTACTTTTATTTTAATTTTCACCAATTATGAATCTTCAAGATTTTCTTTACGCGAAAATCAAAATTCACAATTGGTGATTAATAAATATAGTCCGTCTTCCTTTTCGCGCCGCGGATTCTTCATTGTGATTGGCTAAACAAGCACAATACTAAATCGGGCACAAAATAAGAAGATACACTACTGTGCCGATAATTATGTACACTACAATTATCGGCCATTTCACGGCGGCACTACACTACAATTTTTAATCACTCACACTACCGTATATATGCACTTTATATATACATATATACTTAATACACTTTCCCGCCTGTCTCTGTCCTTGTCTACTTCGTGCACGTCAACGCCGCCTATACCGTAAAGACATCCGGCCTAGTTTCATACAATCAACAAGTGACAGAGTATAAACATTACAAAATTTTACAAATTTTCACAGAAAAATATATATCCATCACTACAAAAATACCTCATCTTCATTGAAATACAGGGAGTTCATTTAATATTAATAATAATTACTTAATATAAACATATATTTAAATATACATAAATTTTAATATCATTTAATATATTTTCTTTTATTTTTTTCAGGTTAGTACATTAATATAAACATTCATTTAATAATGAATAAAAATATTCATTATATTATTAAGAATAATATCAAACTATATGTTGTTATATTGAATAATAATTTACAACTGACTTTCTTTTCGGTTTATCAAGAAAGTCCCGCCCCCTAACATTATTAATTTTAATTTTTAAATCAAAATTAAACCAATAATTAAATTTACTGATTTTTATTCAAATTCAGAAAATTTAATATTGGTCGCATCACAGCCAACAAGTCCCTTTTCCTTTGTACCTGTCATGATTTAAATTCTAATTGGTTATCATTAAAATAGCCAATCAGAATTCTCAATTCATATACAAAAGAAAATTATTCTTTGACCGATAAGTATAGAAACTACAGTTATCGGCCATCTTGTGGCGGCACAACATAAATCATTTTTACTACACTCACATCACTTCATTTATGCAATTCAATCTATACATATATCAAAATACATATTCGCGCCTATCTTTATCTCACTCTAATTCAACTACTTAAGCGCCGTCTATGTTAAAAAGACTTCCGCTATTGTATTAAATCAAAGCAAAACATGGGCCGCATGTTGACAGTTTGTCAACAATGAATAAAATATCATTTATCAATATATAAATAAAATTTCATATTCTTCAAATCCGTAAGTACATCACAACATAAAATATTCTTAATTAAATAATATCATCTATCATTCATTCATTCAAAATTCATCTAATTACTCACACAAATTAACATAATTATTTTATTTTACAGGTTAGTAATAATATATATTTATATCATCACAAATATGAAAATAAACAAAATATATTAATATTTTTAATAATATTTCGTTGTAATATTTTATTCAAATTTTTATAAACCTAAAATTGAAACAATTCATTACATTATAGGCATATTTAGATGTAAATAATATGAAAATAAACAAAATATATTAATGTTTTTAATAATAATTCATGGTTAGATTTTATTCAAATTTTTATAAACTTAAAATTGAAACAATTCGTTACATTATAGGCATATTTAGATGTAAATAATATGAAATTAAAGAAAATATATTAATGTTTTTAATAGTAATTCATGGTAAGATTTTATTCAAATTTTTATAAACTTAAAATTGAAACAATTCGTTACATTATAGGCATATTTTACTATAAATAATATGAAAATAAACAGAATATATTAATGCTTTTAATAATAATTCATGGTAAGAATTTATTCAAATTTTTATAAACTTAAAATTGAAACAATTCGTTACATTATAGGCATATTTTACTATAAATAATATGAAAATAAACAGAATATATTAATGCTTTTAATAATAATTCGTGGTAAGATTTTATTCAAATTTTTATAAATTAAAAAGTGTAAGAATTCGTTGTATTATAGGCATATTTAACTGTAAATAAAATGAAAATAAACAAAATATATTAATGATTTTAATAATATTTCGTGCTAAATATTAAATTCATACTTTTATTAATTTAAAATTGAAACAATTCGTTACATTAAATGCATATTTTACTATAAATAATATGAAAATAAACAGAATATATTAATGCTTTTAATAATAATTCGTGGTAATATTTTATTCAAATTTTTATAAACCTAAAATTGAAGAATTCGTTACATTATAGGCATATTTAACTGTAAATAATATGAAAATAAACACAATATATTAATGTTTTTAATAATATTTCGTTGTTATATTTTATTCAAATTTTTATAAACTTAAAATTGAAACAATTCGTTACATTATAGGCATATTTAGATGAAAATAATATGAAAATAAACAAAATATATTAATGTTTTTAATAATAATTCATGGTAAGATTTTATTCAAATTTTTATAAATTAAAAAGTGTAAGAATTCGTTGTATTATAGGCATATTTAACTGTAAATAAAATGAAAATAAACAAAATATATTAATGATTTTAATAATATTTCGTGCTAAGTATTAAATTCAAACTTTTATAAATTTGAATGTTTAAGAATTCGTTACATTATAGGCATATTTAAATGTAAATAATATGAAAATAAACAAAATATATTAATTTTTTTAATAATAATTCGTGGTAAGTATTAAATTCAGATTTTTATAAATTTAAAAGTGTAAGAATTCGTTATATTATAGGCATATTTTACTGTAAATAAAATGAAAATAAACATAATATATTAATGATTTTAATAATATTTCGTGCAAAGTAGTAAATTCAAACTTTTATAAATTTGAATGTTTAAGAATTCGTTACATTATAGGCATATTTAACTGTAAATAATATGAAAATAAACACAATATATTAATGTTTTTAATAATATTTCGTTGTTATATTTTATTCAAATTTTTATAAACTTAAAATTGAAACAATTCGTTACATTATAGGCATATTTAGATGTAAATAATATGAAAATAAACAAAATATATTAATGTTTTTAATAATAATTCATGGTAAGATTTTATTCAAATTTTTATAAACTTAAAATTGAAACAATTCGTTACATTATAGGCATATTTAACTGTAAATAAAATGAAAATAAACATAATATATTAATGATTTTAATAATATTTCTTGCTAAGTAGTAAATTCAAACTTTTATAAATTTGAATGTTTAAGAATTCGTTACATTATAGGCATATTTAACTGTAAATAATATGAAAATAAACAAAATATATTAATGTTTTTAATAATAATTCGTGGTAAGTATTAAATTCAAATTTTTATAAATTAAAAAGTGTAAGAATTTGTTGTATTATAGGCATATTTAACTGTAAATAAAATGAAAATAAACAAAATATATTAATGATTTTAATAATATTTCGTTGTAATATTTTATTCAAATTTTTATAAACTTAAAATTGAAACAATTCGTTACATTATAGGCATATTTAGATGTAAATAATATGTAAATAAACAAAATATATTAATTTTTTTAATAATATTTCGTTGTTATATTTTATTCAAATTTTTATAAACTTAAAATTGAAACAATTCGTTACTTTATAGGCATATTTAGATGTAAATAATATGAAAATAAACAAAATATATTAATGTTTTTAATAATAATTCGTGGTAAGTATTAAATTCAGATTTTTATAAATTTAAAAGTGTAAGAATTCGTTATATTATAGGCATATTTTACTGTAAATAAAATGAAAATAAACATAATATATTAATGATTTTAATAATATTTCGTGCTAAGTAGTAAATTCAAACTTTTATAAATTTGAATGTTTAAGAATTCGT
>JACCHV010000545.1:0-14690 GCA_018907245.1 Eupristina koningsbergeri
CGCCCACCCCTGATTTTGCAAGTTGGGCATGAAGTGAGATATAATGTTAATTTAAAAAGTATCCTATCTTGTAGAGCATGGTCGAAAACCATATTCTAATCAATAAAATGTAAAATCTACAGCACTTAAAAATTTGTTTTCTTAAAACTTATCTTGGCGGCGCCAAATCGTTATTATCCATTGCAACACGTTTTGATGTAAAAATTTAATTTTTTAAGCAATTACAAAAAAACAAAAGGTTGATTAGTAATCAGTGGTCTTGCCTCTACGACTTAAAACTTGAGATATCCTTGTAGGCATAGAATTTACGAGATTGGCAAGCGTTTCATCAGGTAAATCTTGCCAGGCTTTTAAAATCGCCGTTTTAAGCCCCTCAATCGTTCCAGGCCGGTTGTTTGCGGTGTAAATTGCTCGCACAATAAGCCCCCACACGTTTTCCATCGGATTCAGGTCCGGCGAGCAAGCGGGCCATTCCAAAACATCAATTTCATTGACCCCAAACCAGCGACGCGTTTCGCGGCTCTTGTGAATAGACGCATTATCTTGCTGGTACACGTAAGATTCACTTGCGCAGAAGGGCTTTAAATGATCCTCTAAGACCGAGGTATATTCCGCACTATCCATTTTTGAAGAAACGAAGGCCAAACCAACCCTGCACCTCGATTTAAACGCCGCCCAAACCTTTGAAAAATGTGACAAATTTAGGTGAGTTTTAAAACTTACCATCACCGATCCGCCACCAAAATTTCTGCGTGAAAAAGTTAGTGGGGGCTTAGACAAGTCTCGCCAATAGCCGCGGTAGCCATCCGGACCATCTAAGTTGAATTTTTTCTCGTCACTGAAAATGACCTAAATACGGTAAAAGTTGAGCTTCAGAAAACGCCTGCAACCTATCCTACTCCAGTCCCGATCGATGTTCCGGTTTGCAAATTCTAATCTTTGAGTGATGTGCTTCAATGTTATTTGCGGTACTTTCCTCATCGTCCTTCGGACAATCTTCGGATTGCGATGAATTGCCCTCAAAACTGTTCTTGAAGAAACATCCAAGTTCAATTCCTGTGTAATTTTGGCCGCTGACTTTGTCGAATTAGAAACTTTTCGATTGATATTGCGTTCATCACGTCTACTAAGCTTCTTCGGTTGACCTGAGCGCTTTTTCTCACCGTAATTTCGTAACTTGAGGACGAATCCCCGAATGCAACTTTTTGACCGTCCTAGCCGTCTTCCGATCTCCCTGAAACCGAGTCCAGCATCACGAAATGCTTCGATTTTGCTTTTTTCCTCTTTACTGAGAGCCTTTCTACCAGACATTTTTTTAAAAATCTGAAAAAAAAATTTTTATTTAATAAAAAGAATTAAAACATGTAAGCGACTGCATCTTTGTGCAAATGACGCTAAAATGATTTTTAAGGAAAAAAATTTTTAAGTGCTGTTGATTTTACATTTTATTGATTAGAATATGGTTTTCGACCATGCTCTACAAGATAGGATACTTTTTAAATTAACATTATATCTCACTTCATGCCCAACTTGCGAAATCAGGGGTGGGCGCACACTAATGTCACGCAGTGTATGCCCAACCTCGCGACAATGGTCAAGCTAGCAGTATTTAGTTTTCAACGTCTGTTATATCCCTTCGAGCCCGAATTTATTCTATACTTAAATTAGCCCGCGACATTTGCTCCTCAGTAACCGTCAGTTTTTTGTTTATTTTCAAGATTTAATCAAGATAAGCACTTAACAGTCGTGGAGTTGGCTACTGTCAATAACCGACATTACTGATTGAACTATTAAAGCCGCCATACCGTTTCCTACAAAACCATCTGTATTCGAGCTAGTCGTAGCTAAGCGGCATTACTTTTTCCGCACACATTCACGTAAATTAACCACACACAACTGAGTTTGAACTTTATAATACGCGACTTTTTAAAGCAAACCCTGCTAATCGATTCGATCAAGCAAACTTTAGAGTTTTTTTTTTTTTATTACAAAGCGAACTGTTGCAATATCTTTGAAGCTTGTAGGCCAATTATTTTGCGTTGAAGTTCTACACTTTTTAAACGCAGATGTTTTTCGTATTATCAGTATGTTGAGAACGCTAAAAATAGATGGCTTTTGAGTGGAAAGACACCAAATTGAAGCAAACAGCTGGCTGGTTGAGTTTATTGGAACTTCAGGTTTTTGTTGCATTTCGTTCCTCCAGTCGTAATCATTGTGATTGTATAATAAATTGTGCTATTTGATGCGCGCTAATTCATCTTCTAGTTGAAAACGCAACATGGTACCACAAATTTTATTTCAACCAGCAGTAAATACGATCTCGTTTTGCTTTATTTATTTTTGAACAGTAATTCCGTCACTGGCTACCTAACTCCCATCACTTATAATGGTGATTTTAGTGATAAAAAAGAAGTAAAATTTGGACTTTTGACGGTAATTTTAATTAGTGTTTGTCTTACCTGAGGGTGCTTAATTTTGTGGCAGAAGCGTTGCTTGAAAAATAGCAGATTGCGCAGTGGGGTTCAAGTCCAGCTGCGTGCAGTTGTTTCGAGTAAATGTGCGCGATCAGCCGAGCTGTGCTATTTCGTTTCAGCTGGTCTAGGAAAGATAGCACGTCCTCTGTCGACCTACGGGGTGGCGTCCGCCAGTGATAGTAACCAACCCTGGCGGCCTTCGGGTTGTTTTTCCTCGGGCTGAAGTCCTTGATGCAGGAGTAAAATAAGTC
The DNA here is from genome assembly GCA_018907245.1 of Eupristina koningsbergeri. NCBI lineage: Eukaryota > Metazoa > Arthropoda > Insecta > Hymenoptera > Agaonidae > Eupristina > Eupristina koningsbergeri. The sequence continues at coordinate 2,726 of JACCHV010000545.1, forward strand.
TTATCCCTAATTGGACACTGGTTCCACTGACCTTTCTTGACTAATAACTGACTGACAGATTTATTACGACTTTCACTCCTGTGAACAAGTGACCAACACGACGGACGCAAAACTCGCTCACAAAATTCGCTCGATAGCCTACTGGGGTTTTCCACTTGAGACAATCCGCAGTTTCCGCACATACAGCAGTTAGCTGTGCTTGATTTTTTACAGCTTTTGCTGACAAAGTTGAGAAAAGAACAGGGAAAGACGATGGAGAAAGAGTAGACCGAAGAAGCAAAAATTTAATAGGTCAAACTTGCAAGTATTCTTACATCCGCAGCCCTTTAGAGCAGCGATTTTCAGGAGTTTGTTTTTCAAAATATGCGTCAGATTTTATTAAGCAGATAAGAGCTTTTGTGTGGAAAATTTTCAATTTCAATTTATTTCCTAGCTCATTGCACAAGATGGTGACTTGCAAAAATAAAAAATAAAACAAAAAAAAAGCAAAAATGAGATTGACCCGCTCCCGAGCTTCTAGCTTTGCCCCCTGTTTTCGACGGTTTTCGTTTGTTTTCATATTTGACCTCCCCCTTGTCTGTGGACCATTTGAGCGCGCGATGGGTTGGCAGTGCAACTCCAGACCGTTGGGGGCCGTTATGTTGAGTGTGATCTATACTGTCGGGTCGTTGCCTGCAGAGGTTGCACCACCCTTGTTGGCCGACTCATACCTTTAGAGTGAGCCTTTCTTCGTTGGGATTGAGCCCTACTGGAAGAGAATTCCTCATGATGGGCTGTGGCTACCTTTGATTGAGTTTGCTTCGACGGTTTTTTGCAGGCCTGGTTGGGTGTGAATCCCGCTAAGCGTGCGGCCAGAGTGCTGGGGTTGCCCTGGTCTGGGGAAGGTGATGTTTCTTCTGCAGTGGACCAGAGATTAGGAGGATCCGCTGTGACCCAGGGGCGGGTGCCAAGAGTTTGAGATTATAGCTACCACCGGCAAATGAGGCCCCGCCCCGGAGTACGCTCCATTTTTTCTTGTTCTGAGCGATTGCCTGTCATACTGCGCTGGCTGCTCCTTTGATGTCGTCCTGCCAGCGCTGCCTTGAGTGGCCCAGAGGTCGCTTCCCCGGAAGAATCCAGTTGAGCAGTTTCTGAGACCACCGGTCGGCCTGATCCTCACCTACCAACTTGCAGGCGAGTTTCCATTTGCTTGCTCTAAATGATTTAACGACATCTTCGAGGCCGGTTTGCCCCCGAATCCATTCAATCAAGCGGCATTCACGCAGCTTGATTCTGAGCATACGGCGCTCAATAGCTCGCTGACACCGCGCAAGTCGCACCTCTATAGTTTTTGTGAGAGCTCACGTCTCGCAAGCGTACAATAGTGCTGGCCGGATACACTGCTTGAAGTAGCGACTTTTGAGCTCAATGAGTACACGTCGGTTTGTTAGCAGTTGCTTGGCTTTACCGAACGCTGCCCATGCGGCGCTGATCCTCCTGTCAAGCTCACAATTATGATCTCTTGGCATTTGAATCGTTTGCCCTAGATAACAGAAGCTCACCACTTTTTCTACTGTTCTTCCGCCCAGCACTATCTCTCCAGTTGCAGGCTGGTTCGCCATCCAACTTGTTTTCCCCACATTGATCTCTAGCACTACCTTTTTGCACTCATTAGCGAGTAGATTCAACATCTCTTGGAGCTCTTCCTGATTGGTCGAGCACAGCACGATGTCATCAGCGTAGGCAAGTAGTTTTAGCCTATCCTGGTTTACCAGGAATCCTCGATTTCCCCAGTCGATCCGGTTAAGGGCCGTTTGGAGGGTGAGAATGAATAGGAGGGAGGAGAGCGAGTCTCCTTGTCTAACGTCCCTCTGTATCTCAAAATGGACTTGCCTGTCCGCCACGTTCACCGATGCTGTTCCTGCAGCATAGAGAAGTTGAACCATTCCGATCGTGTCGGCGTTGATGTCGACCTCCTTCATGGCCTCCCAGATGGCTTCGAAGTGGATGGTATCGAAAGCTTTCTGGAAGTCTACGAATGCCATAAAGAGTGGCCGGTCCCATTCTCGGCACTTTTCGACTAGCAGGTTGACAGACATGATGTGGTCTGTTGTCGAGAAAGTGCGCCGGAAGCCTGTTTGCTTTACGGGGAACCAATATTGCACGCTGTCAGTAATTATTTTGGTCAGCGCGCGAGACAGCACCTTATAGAACCCATTTAGCAGCGAGATGGGTCGATAGTTGCCGATCACTGCCGGGTCGCCTTTCTTATACAGTAAAATATTGTTGGCGTGGACTAGAGAAGGCGGAAAGTGATTTCGCCTGAACATGAGGTTTAGTTGGCTAGCGAGTTGTTCAGCGACTAATGGTACGCATACTTTGATGACTCCTGATGGAATCTCGTCGACGCCGGGTGTCTTACTCCCCTTGATGCGCGCACAGGCAAGCTGCAGTTCTTCTGCTGTTATCGGTTGGTCTGTGAGCTACAGGCAACTTGCCACAGGCTTTCCGTTCTGCAAGTTATATAATTGATTGAAGAACTCGCCCACCCTTTGCATTGCATCTTCTATAGATTGTCCGACACTACCGTCGCCACGCCGCATTTGTACCAGATGCCGCCTACCCCGCGAGAGTTCTGCACGTCCCCGCTTCAGCCGGCTGGCTCTGGTCGCCTTTTCTAGGACTTCTACATAATGGCGTTGGATGTCCTCTTCGAGCGACCAGCGGACTGCCTTACAGATGGCAGTATACCGCACCAGTTGAAAGGGAGCACTGCCAGTTCCACCTCGCATCGCTCGACGCTCAGCCATTAATTGCCTTGTGCGGTCGCTGATGCGTTGGGTGCGGTTCGTCTTTTGCTCTGCACCTTTCATAGCCTTTTTGATGGCATCAACTATTTCGCCGTATGATGCGGTCGGAGGGATCTCCTGTAGCAGCATGTAGACTTGTAATTAAAGGCGATCATAGGTTGACGGTAGTTGGCGAGGCAGTGTTGCACGCGAGGGAGAGGAGGAGGAGAATTTGAGGGTGGCACGGACAGAACGGTGATCGCTTCCCATGCTGTTGTTCTGGACTACGCTGACGTCTCTTACGGATTTTCGGTCTCTGGCCAGTATGTAATTTATTTCGTTCAAGGTTCGTCCATTTGGGGCTTTCCAGGTCCAATGTCTGCTCTGCCTCTTCTTGAAGAAGCAGTTCATAATTGAGAGCCCGTGTGCCTCGCAGAAGTTGACTAGAGACTCCCCTCGAGCATTTCTTTCGCCTAATCCGAATTTGCCGCAACAGGTTTCGCCAGCTTGCCGCTTTCCGACAATAGCGTTAAAATCGCCAATTATCAGATCTTGCGGGCAATGACCCTCGAGCGCTTGCCCTAGGTTGTCCAGGAATTTTTCGTACTCATCATCAGCATGCCCAGCGTGGGGGGCGTAGACCTGAGTCACCCGCAGTCGCCGACCCTCCTTGAGTTTCAACGACAGTTGGATGATTCGGTTTGAGATGTAGCGTACTTCCTCGACCGATTTGTCTAACGCCTGGTTGACGTAGAAAGCAACCCCTGCAGATGCATGCGGGCTACCTTCCGTGTCGCCGCTGCCATAGAGCGAGTGACCTGAGGCGAGTTGGATGAATTCGCTACCCGTTCGTCTCGTTTCCGAGATTCTCATGATGTCGAATTCTATTTTTGACATGTCCTCTTCGCAGTCGGCTAGACGCTGTTGTGAACGAATTGATCGCGCGTTGAACGTGCTAATGATGAGTTTGCGTGGTGAGACAATTTTTGGGTTGGGGACGTGGCCTCGGGGTTGTGAAGCTACTGATCCAGGTAAACCCTTTGCGCCCGCCACGGCGTCGGTGATCAGGAGCTGGCTTTGCATGGTTGAATAAAAAAAGAGAGAAACTGTGGGAAAGGTGAAAACGCGGGGGATAGGAGTAAATTTGGTTTAATAAATAAATAAAATAAATTTTGGCAGAGCGGAGCGCAAAAATCGCGCAACCGCTCGCTACCATGCAAAAAACCAAAAACTCATTTTTTTTTAAAAAAACTTTTTCTAAACTTGTTTAAACAAATTTAACATTCCAAAACCCGGTTTGTAGTTTAGCGAATTTTTAACATTAAATTTAAACTGTTATTATAAACTTTTAGTTTTATGTTTTTAAAAATATAGAACAGTTGTTTGACTTTATTATTCTATTTTTAAAGTTTTCATTCATAAAGCCTATTACCAACATTGACACAAACATACAGTGTATGTCTGGATCAGTATCCAAGCGATCGCGAAAACATTTGTCTGGTCGAACGCTTGTCGTGACTGCACTCAACAGTCGATTAATTTGCTCTCAATTGTGACTGGCCGACTGCAATGAGAGCATAGTCAAAGGAATACTACATTTTGGAAAGTTCTAAACCAAAAGAATAGGAAACAAATTTGTCAAGCTAGATTTGTAACATTTACTTTACAAAGATGAAAGCTAAGGTGGAAATACCTATGGATCTGCAAAAGTCACTTCCTATGCTAAGCGCTGAATAAATCAATTGAAATAGTTTGATACATTTTAAGTCGAATCCCCCAACCATCGTTAAAGTTCAGAAAAGGCTGAAGACTATTGGAAACGCAAGAGTAGCTCCGCATACAGGACAAACCAGAAGGAAACACAAAGCGTTTTTGGATGACCACAGCGAGTTACTAACGACTACAGTACAATTCAGGTGATTGCATGAATTAAAGGCCATAAATCTGATCGTGACAAAGAACTTACAATTTGCTTGCGCAACAAATCAAAGGGCAACAAGATGCCCGGCACCAATGGGTATTTCTCCTGGATTGTCATGAGATTACGCCGTACCTATGTAAGCAATACTATTTGCTGCGCTACTAAATGCTATGCTCAAAAAGGCTGCTTTTTATCTACTCTGATTCACGCCAACATCATACTTGCTGCACAAGAAAGGCAACCTGACAGTGATTGGCAATTATGGCTCTATCTTGTTCGCCAACAGAATCTGCAAGGTGATGTCTTGCACACTGACAAAGTGAATCAGCGATAGCGCGCAAGGCTAGCTGCCTTTAGACCAAGCAATTTTCAGTCATACGTACTCAATAGCAAATTATATCCCATTAACCTAGTAATCGAATTGACCGCTTTTCATGACGCTTGCCAGATTCCAAGAACCGTTTAATACAATTAAATTCGAAACGACCTGGAAAGCCTCAGAGTCGCTCGACATTGATGCGGACACTGTTTGAATAATTCAACAACTCTATGTAGCCGGAACAGCATTAGTAAACGTTGTGGGCAGACAAGTAAGCTTTAAAATAGAGAGTACAACAAAGAAGCACACTCTCCTTCTGTTCATCCCAACTCTTCAGACAGCTCTTAGAAAAGTTAACTAAAGTAGTAATCAAGGATCACAAATAAACCAAAAAAGGTGGAAGCTACTTGTCTAAGCCGAAGACATAATACTGTGTTTAAACAACCAAAGCGAGTTACAAGAGATGTTGAATTTACTAACCAACGAATATAATAAGACGAGACTAGACATCAACATGAGCAAAACATGTTGAATAACAGATCAATTTGTAACGGAAGATAGTGCTAAGCGAAAAGATAGTAGAAAAGATGGAAAACTTTTGTTACCCTAACTAGCTAGTGTAAATGTTGAAAAACCATAATCAGAAGCTAAACAAAAAATCGATACTGTGCAGTCGGTGTTTGAAAAAGCCAAACGATTGCTTACAGCTTGCCGCATCTCACTGCCGATTAAAACCTGCTATTTCAAGCTATGCATCCAGCTGCTGCTACTACATGCTTATAAAACCTAAGCTTTGGCAAAAATGATGGACTCCCGACTCACGCGAGATCAACGAACTACCAAACAATGAGTGCTCAAAATAAAGCTACGTGATCACTATATCACCAAATAGATCTGAATGAAAACCGGCCTTGAAGATGTCGTATTACTGTATTAGAAGCAAAAACAGGAGCTTACCAGCGAAGTTAGAGAAGCAATTCACAGCAATAGATGAAATCAAACGTTGTTTGACTGTAAATTTATGGAAAAACGGCTTCTTAGCCAGTTAACAAAGTCATAGTACGACGATTTTATTCGAATGCCAAAGAAACAAAGTTGTGAATCGAAGTGTTTAACGGAATTGAACGCATGCACTTTTGATGATTCTACAGGGCCTAAGTCCGTGAATGCTCGAGCAAACGCGAACTTTTGTAGCGAAAGCTTGCGAAATAAACAACAGCAGGATTGCTGATCCTTAATTAATTGGAAGTATCTAGCTTTTAAGTGTCCTTGTTTGTTTCACATTTGACTAACAGCCGTTACACTTGTGCTACAATTTCTACTCAATGACTCAGCAATAAATATAAATATAAATTAATAATTTGATCATGTTGTCATAAACAGAACCTCAGTCTGTTGCGATGAGCTAGAGTTGTTGCGGAAGAAAGAAAAAAGAGTCGAAAAATTGCCAAAGGAAAATAGATCCTGAGAAGAAAGCTTGAAAAGTAGGGCTCAAAGAAGCGAAAATAAGAAATCACTCACGAAAAATTGTCATTATTGTTTTTGGAAACTTTGTTATTGTACGCGACTGGATTAACGGTCGGTTTTGAGGCTGTTAATTCCTTTTAATTGCTGTTGTTATTGAATTGAATTTGATCCTATAAGATCAGTAAATTGGTTTATTTATCGTGGGTTTGGATTGGGTTTGTGGTTTGTTCTAAGAGAATAAGTCGCGCGTGCTTTAATCGCCGATTAGGAAACTCGAGTGAATTTTAGGAACAATCGGTCTAACTGATAGACGTGAAAAGTCGTAGACCGTTAAAATTAGAGCTTATCGGTTTACAATAATATGTATTAAATCGTACAAACCCACGCATTTAATTCCAGATCCAACTGTGCGATCTTTTCTGAACGGCACTTTTTTCATTTAAACAAACACCCGCGCGTACTACTTGACATAAGAAATTCAATATATTCGCTGAGACAGTCGTCAAGCTTAAGACACGTGCATCAAACAAAATAACGATGTGTCTGAGTGTTTTCCGAACAACCAGACATTGACGAACTTTGTTGCGACACATGCTCAAAACTTTGTCGCCAGCATGTGCGGCAAGCAAGCGGTGTCGATTCAGATAGCAATGGCTCTAGAATAGCACTCTTCAATTGGTGATTGCCAATCAGAGACGAATATGTCGATGATTGAATTCCTTCCTTTGGTGGCCAACAAAGTATGTCTTGAGTGGAGTTGATTTGCATGAAATGCAGGAAACGGCGAACTACTATAATAGGCACACAAATTTTTATTACTAGTTGACCTAAGCAGGCTTTAAAGCTTGAGTCGGAATAATTTATTGAATGTCACTATTCAGAGTAGCTTATAAATTTTGTTTCATGTTATCAACTAATAAATAATATTTTTATTTAACGACATTAGCGTCTTTTTTTAATCCCAAACTTTTAATGGCTGGCCTAATTCCAGAGCCATTTGTGTATTAGTTATACATCTATACACTTTTGCAAAGTCATCAGTCTTTTTTAATAATGCGTCTACTCGGACATTGTTGGGCGAAAACACACCTTTTCCCGGGTTCACTTGCCCACGAGTTTTTTTTTTACTATCACAAAACATCTGCAATCAGAATTTTTTATAATTTTTAAATTCGAAAAACAATACTTACAGTTGAAAAAGCAAGATAAAATGCTTTTTCTTGAGTAAACGAAACTGGGAAGCCAGGAACCAGCATAACAGGTTTCGTTGCTTTAATCGTACTGTAAGCAGCTAAAGCTATTTGCATTCCACCTAAATGAATAGAGCTGATAAAAAAAAAAGGTAAAAATTACTGTGATCTCCGATATTTCCCCATAGTGTTTGCTTGCCATCCACATTTAAGTTTGTCTTAAAGTCTACTTTTCCGTTATAGTACTGTATGAACTCTTTTTCTTTTTTTTTAAAATGTACTTTATCTTCCACTCTCCACCTAAAAAAGTGATCAAAGTTTAAGAGAGCTGTATTTATGCAACACTCACCAATTTTCTAATTCACCGTCTTCGTTGTACTGCGAACCAATTCTATCAAACATATGCTAAATCATTAAAATATAATTAGTGCTATGGGATTAGACTTGCAGTCATTTCGTGAGCCATAAGAAAGCCTAATCGACCATAATTGATTGCGTCTAACATATTCAACTCAATTAAGGGTTCTTGAGCAATAGCAGCTGAAACAACTGAAATTAAAATTAGACGTCGCCAGAAAGTGCATAAATTTACAAAAGTAGTTTAAGAAGTTGCTTCCAATAATCATAGGCTTGGTAGCTGATGCCTGCGAAATTTTGTAAAACATAATGCGATCTTCTTCTTCTTGCATCAATCCTTCTAGAATTTTTCGTCTTTGATGCCCTCGCATTATTGTCCACAGTTCAAGAAAGGTAGCATTTTGAGGCAAAATCATATTGTAATACTCGTTTAAATAATGCGTTGTTATGATTTCAGGAATCGAGCCCACATGTAAGGTCATTTTATCAAGTTTGGCAACAGCTTTTATTCTGGTCGACAAATGCATCCATTTTGCTGTCGTTATAAACTAAATGTAAAGTAATAATAAAAGGTTGAATTAAGACGAGGATTACCGTTTTTAAAGCTTCGCGTAAAGCTTGATAAATTTCGAATATTCTTTCATTAAGTTCTTGTGGAAAGTGCCGTTTTGTATATAGATAATCAGTTAGAATCGAAAATCTAGCTGCTGTTTGTTTAGCACAATGTTGTTCTCGATTATGCTCAGCCCAAGCAATATTCGGAGCTAAGGTTTTATCAAAATAGTACTTATTGACAACCAAAGTGTCCTGTAATGCTGGTGTTACAACATTTATAAACCAAAGAATTATGTAGTCAGCCAAAACGTTTTTCTTTGTAAAATCGTACACGTGATTTTCAATAAAATTACTGATTTCAATTAGTGTATCTGGATTTTTTACATGAAACAGAAAACGATAATTACTATTAGCAGCTTCAACAAATTCTGGAGGAAACAAATTGTTTTCTAGAAATTCACTCCATGTTATCTAAAGTTAAATTAGTATGAAGTTTCAAGAGCATGCTCAAGTAAAACTCACTGCTTTGAAAAACGTTCCTTGAAACTCCCAAAAGGGTTTGTAGGAATTATCAATTGCATTTAGCTCCTTATCACTGCTATCACTATCAGTTATATTTTCTTGAAAATGACTGGTTCCAGCTTGACTGGTTCCCGCTTGACTGGTTCCAGCTTGATCGAATCCATCTTGGTCCGATCGACTCCAATTGCTGATATTTTATTGTATTTAATATAGAAACAAAGAATTTACCCTTCACTTACACGTTTCTCATGCTCTGACCATGCTTTATCTCCTCGTATTATTATTTCAGCAAGTCGTCTTTCAAATTCAATAACATTTCTTATTGAAGTCTCCACCACATGAGGCGAATAGACATATGACTCAATAAAATAATGGATCAAACCAGCATAACTTTGTGAAAGATAATTGATAACTCCTAAAAAATAATTATGTTTTGATTAAGAATTAAAGCATAGCTTGTTTAGTTATTGGCTTAAGCATTTTTAGAACATTTTTAAAAAAAAAGTATGGTCGAGTGAGCACCCAGTGTTTAGGTTTTTTGCGGATAGCTTGCTCAAAGAAACAAGTCGTCAACGGTTTAGTCTGAGCGACTGCATGACTAGTATCAGCTAGTCTACGTCATAGTTGTTACAGTTTACAAAAGCTGTTTCTTACCAACCAGCTCATAAACAAATCTTATGCTGCGATGCAGCTTTTTGACAAAATATCTTTTTAGTTAGCGCATCGTTGCACTGCACTCGAATTCGACGATTCACGCGAATTCAAGTGTATGCAATTCTCTCTTAGTCTCTTGAATCGTGTCGAATCAAGGTCCACGGAGATGCAGATAAGAATCGCTTGATTTTCGGTCAACTTCACCTGTAGATGTAGGTATGAAACAATGGATTGCACGATCAGAGACTTTGTAAGCTATCTGAAGCAACTAAACCAAGTTTGCGTCGTTAATCAGTGGTTGCATACGCACTTGACAATGCAAAACGTGGTTACCTGCTTTAAATAACGTGGCAAATCTTACTATTTGCGCAGTTAATTGTGCTTTATACACGTCGCTACAGAAAAAGCTGACCGCAAATCGAGCAACATTTGTTTGAGCTGATATGAGGTGCGACTGTATTCGGTAATTTGGTCGATAAAAAAATTGTTAATTTAACAAGTTTAATTTACCGTTTATATTGAATATAAAGCTATTTTCAAAATAAGAATGCTTTTCCAAAATCAGTTGTGGTGATGGTACAATTGATAAAATCATATTTTGCTTCAAATCTGGCATTACATCAATAAATGGCATTTGACCGGTTAGCTTGAAGATCTGAACAAAATTTTAGAAATATTTGCGTGCAATTTACCGTTCTTAATGCACGTGTAAGATCGAAATGATACGGATTCCAACTGCTGCCCGTAAATAAGGGAGACGAGCCTATTTCCTTAAATTTTCAAGCTTAGATGTTTTTCTATTGATAAAGCAAAGCATACATTTATGTATTCTAGTAATTTCGGCATAACGAATGATTTAATATCATGATTGGCAAAAAGACAATTGTCTCGGAATATACGCATCTTTTCTTCGGCTAGTAATTGCGTAGGAACTTCGGAAAAAACAACCGCTACAAAAAAGAGTCAGCAGCATTTTTAAAATAATATTTTTACCATCTACTTGCCTACGAATGTCTCTTTTGAAAATATCGATAAACTCTGAATTTTTATTTGTTTTCTCGAAGTTATCACATGAATGTACGTAAAAACTTTTACATGGCACATGACGAGATTTTTTGCTTAATGATAAAGCAAAAGAGTCGTAACGACCGTCCAGGGTCAGTCCTTTGTTAGATATAGTCAAATTTTTGATATCTAATGACGATTGGCCTGTAGAGTTTAGGCTGCTAGAATAGCTGTAAGTTTTTTTCATTCCCGAAATTAACGAAATCAATTGTTTTAGATGATCCTAGCGCATTACAGACAAGGACTATAAGAGTGCAGAAAAAGATTCCAAACGAACACAAATTTTAGCCACCACATCGAGTTCCAATAAATTGAACTAAGTGCACGAATAAAAACTTGTTATTAGTTAAAATAAAATTTAATTTTTATTTAAAAGGCGGACAAGTTATTATTTGAACATATGCTGTTATTAAAATTAAAAATCTTTGGTGTTGCATGTGAAAACACCAGCAAAAGTGGATTTGAGGGTTACTTTGTCTTTTTCAAAGGTAGCTATTATTTACCGTTTTTGTTGTTTGTTGACTCGAGTTACTGTTTTTGTTTCACATTATTGTTCCAATTATTTTTTATAAATCATCAAATTCGTTGTTTCCTAAGTCGGGCGATACGTCAGCACTAGTTTCAATCGACCACTATTGCATTCGTTGATTACGCGCGAATCGGTTTGGTTCGCAACATTGTGCAAATATTTTATTAAGTTTTATAGTTGAACAAAAGCAAACTTTATCGTCATTAAAAAAAAAACAAACAAGAAGAATTAGCGGAACAAACAAAATGGAGTAATGGTCACGCAACTTGATTCTGAGCATTGAGTAATTGGTAGCTTACTAATATCGTATAAGCCGTAAATCTGTCGATTTTGTCAAAGTATAAAATTCATCAACATCCATCAAGTAGCTCAAATTGAATGCATAATATTTTGTTTTTAGCTAGTTAAATAACCACATCAAATATGTTAAACAAGCGGACTATAACTGTAAATCTTGTGTTTTTATTACAGCAAGGATAGCAACAGGCAGAAAATAGCGTTTTTTTCGTAAAATTAGTTCGTTTCATTCATTTATTTTCTAAGTCATTGCACATGAAGGTGATGTTGCAAAAAGAAAAAAAACTAAATATTAGGTTGCTCAGCATTTTTTGGGAATTT